>LR051130.1:0-10558 GCA_900607525.1 Apocyclops royi
AACGAAGTTACAGGATAAACAAAAATTATGATTTACAGATTGAAAAATTTTAGACTTTGCATGAATGTCGAAATTTTGCACGAATCGATGATTTATTTGCTTTGAATAAAAATGAAAAAAATCTTCATTTCCTTTTTAGAAAGAGATATAGAAACAAAAAAGGAAGAAAGTGAGAAAGGAGGAAGGAAGGAAAGAAAGAAAGAGGAAGAGAGAGAGAAGAATGAAGAGACACTTTAAGATGATTTTTTGTTTTAAGTTGCATGTTTTTTTCTTGTTGATGTGTTTTAACATCTTTTTTATAAGTCTTTGATTTTTACTCCAAACAACACACAAACTTTGAATGCAAGGACGATCTCAAGCCGCAAGATATTAATCAAAAGTTTCTTTTTTAACCCGTAACAAGAATGTAAATGTTAGTGAAAATCTGAATTTAGTTAGTTAATTTGTCGTTAGAGGTACGCCACTAGATATCAATTCGTTTAATGAGACTGAATGAGCCACATCATAAACATTGATGACTGTGCATTAGCTTAAAAGCATTTTAAAAGTCTTCTCTGTGGCATTTGAAAACATTTGGCGAAATGCCAGTTTGTATGAAAAAAAGTATTTCCAGTTGTTTGTCGAAAAAAAAATGTTTAAATTTCCCGCCATGATACATCAGCTGAAGATCTTCAGTAGTTTTGCCAAAATAAAGGCAAAATTTTATTGCATTGTCATTGAACAGTAAGCATTCCACACAAATCCTCTTTTAAGTTTTAGATAAAATTCCTGTTTTTTAAAATCTAGTTTTAATTTCGTTTTAAAGCTCTTTAAGTAGAGAATTAGTTTCCTTAAAGTTTATTTTGTGACAATGTAGCTCGCCCACCACCCCCTCAGAAAAAAAACATTCCTACAATTTCAAGACCGGATTTTTTATAATAAAAACGAATTATTTTCGTGAAAATGGCTAATAATCAGTCAGCATTCTCAGATTCAGAGAGCGATGACGATGACTGGTTTTATGAATCCATCAGGAGGTAAGAATACACAAAAGTTTTCAAAAGTTCAATGATAAGATTTAACATGTGTTTTTTTCCCTGAATGTGAACTTTTTGACTGATATTGGGCATTTTTGCGTTTAAACTTTCATCGTTTTGTCAGTCGAAGTATTTTACGAACCCTGTATCATCGTACAGATAGGGCCACCCCTGGGTTTTCGAGAGCGTTCTAACAATTTTTTAGGTATTCGGATTTGCACATGTACAAGTTGTCGAAGTTTGTTTCAAGTTTTGACGTGTCAAGCGATAAAATCGTCGTTGCCGGTAAATCCTCCTCTAACTGTTACCATGAGATGTCCATCTACAAAATGCCTTCAAGGTAATTCCCTTTCAAATCCTTTTTAATCCATCCACTGCTCCTGAGATTTCAGTTTTCAAACACTTCGGCTTTTTTAATTAATATCCTAGATTGCTAGCAGCTACTCCTCAAGAGGAAGGAATGTCGAACGAGAGAGATTTTTCATTGGTTGCTGGTACAACCAATCACAGTTCACAGTTTATTCAGGTGTATTAATTCAATTTTGAATATTTTTTTCATCAATATTACAAAGAAATATTGTATTAAACTCTAAGGTAAAGAATTGATATTAAAGTATATCATTTCACAAACATATACCTATTTTTTGTTAATAATAAGGAAAATTTCTGTTGCATTGTACAAGTTTTAGAAAACTATATGGAAAGGTCATATGTTCCCCTACAAGTGCAAGCCTCGGTCACGTAACCATTGCATCGAGTTCACGAAACTTGAAGTCTTACCAGTTTTCCAAATACAAGAACTTCTTTGCATCTTTACAACAAGGTGGACGTGAGGTTTCTTGCGGTCGACGCAATGGTTATGCGACCGAGGGTTTACTAGGAGGTATCATCAAGAATCTAATATGGAGTATTTTTAAAACACGTTACAGGTTCGCTTTTTCAATTCAGAAATTGTCACCTTACAGGACGACGGAAATTTATCTCGGTGGCGAATAGAACCAGACACAGGTCATTGAAAATAGAATAGGTCGTCATGTTATTCCGTATTTTTTATATTCTAATGGTACATCCTTACCATATCATAGATACATTTTGGTAAAGCTTTTTACCTTTTCACAATTTTTTACTTTGTTTTGTTTTTCACAGATTTGATCAAAAAAGTTGAATCTCTTCACACCGGAAACGATGCCAGAAGGTTCGTCCGAATAACTTTGACTAGGGTTAGGTCAACATCTTTACCTAACTCGATTTTGACGTCTCTCTATTTTATTTTAGTTTTACTTTTTTGCTCGATTCGATGATTGGTTTGATTCTCGAGACACAACTGAAGCTAATTTCGCTACCTGTCAAACTCGAACCCACAATTTGTCCCGTTCAGGCTCGATTCATCTCTGTACTCACTGACTCGAGTTACGTCTCGATTGACGTTACGGGTCAAGTTCTGATCCGTGACTTGGCGAATTCAGAAAAAGTGTTGGCAATCACCTCGGAGAAAGAAAAAATCGAAATTTCTGATAAGATGTCGTGTTTGGTGATGAACAAAAATATTTTATGCGTTTCTCTCGAAGACAGATCATTAATTTTTGCCGCATTGAAATTCGATGAAAACGCACAGTAAGTTTTGGACTTGACTTTTTGACTACAACTAGTTACTTTAAACTTTTAGGCCCTGAAAACAATTTTTTTATGTTTCAGAAACTCTTCAAGGTTAATCAGTATTGGTCAGTCGAAAATTCCGCTTCCAAAGTCAGTAGACGACACCATTAGTGGATTAAAGTTAATCTGGATCGTTGATCCACAGCTGATAATCATCTCTGGGACAAAAATTCATGTATGTAGGGTTCAGTGTGATTTTCAAAACCCGAACTCGATTCAATTGGAGCTGATCTTCAGTCATGACGGTCACAGACACTCGGTTCTCGATTGCGGACCGCACCCTACTATAGCCAATCTTTTTTTCTCTGTTGACGTGAATAAGAATTTGCATGCATGGCAATTCATCACACAGTGACGACTTGTGCGACGTCCTAACATCATGAATCACTGTAGTTGCTTGCGTCATTAAATATTTAACAAATTAGTGATCTTGAGATTCACTTTGAAGCCGAAACTATGAAACTTTTTTGTATTGTAGCTCCTATGAAAGTGACCCGTGAAAGACTTAAATATGTTCATAAAGAGATTTGTTCAGAAATCTTTCTTTAAACATCCAGTTATCAAATTCAGTCTCAACAAGGGTTTATTCTAACAGTTAAAATTGTATTGGTATAAATCCTATATTATAACAGAGTTGAACAGATGTTCATAATTAAATGATATCACAATATATCAGTTCTTATTACATGAGAAGCATTTACCTCAGATCTCATATTTTTCTCAATAATTTTCTAGGTTAACCCATGCAACCTGTGTTGCCAGAAATGTCATCAGAAATTACCCAAATCTGAACAAGACATTTTATATTCTATTGCAAGTCCCTTTTAGACGCAAAAGCTCAGAGTTCCGATTTTAGGAAATATCTCCTGACAATTCTGCCAGATTTGGGGAAATTCCTTAAAACAAATCATTTGTGTCCAAAAGGGACTTAACGAAGAAGTACACTGTTTTGTTCAAGTTTGGGGGAAATTAAAATGACATTTTTGGCAACAAAGACTCCAGATCTTTCGAGTCGTGAACCTATAGGAGAGAGAGACATGGTAGGTTAGTTTTGCAACATTTTTTATTTGCCTAGGATTTTTTATATAGACCAATGTCTTTGACTCTTAAATGTGAAAAAAACGTTTTGCAAAATGGATAATTGTACATAGAATAGTGAGAAAAAAAATATTACGATTCATTTTTTACTTAAATCTTTGGTACAGGGGATAATTTTTGAAGTCTAGGGTGAAAAAAAGGAGAATTTTTCCAGAGAGCTTGTGTTTTATGTCATAACTGTTCGAGCACGATTTTCGACAACCTACGCAAATTATGTCTTGAATTTTCATCTTTAGAACTTTTCAGCCTCAAAATAATTCCCTTAAAGAAATAAAATGTTGGCGGTCATATTGTCGAACAAACTGTTGTTTGTGTAGTCATGCTTGTGAGTTTTCAGAAGCACTGAGGGAACCAGTAGTGGGGTACCGTGGCGTAGGAGCTGAATTCTCGCTTGTGGTGCAAGCGCCTTCTACTCTCAGGCTGCCAGTAATCTACATCAAGCATGCAATGAACAATTAGAGACCTATTTAAAAAAAATGGGGAATTCACAAAACTCTTTTCGACAATCTTACAAAAATTCGTAACTTTTTTATAGTTCTCAATGTCATCTTTAGTAAATCAGTCGAATACACTAGTTAGACAACCAATCAGAATTTATCATTTTTTCCAAAGATTTTTGCGATATCTTTGTGAAAACGGCTACAGATTTATAAATAGATGCAATCAACTTAATACCATGTAAATTAGTCGAAAAAAATTCTGTTGCATCTCAGCCAGTTGAAGATTCAGCCAATTGCAACTCGTAACAATTTATCAAGTCGACCGTGTGAAAAGTGTTGTAACATTATACTGATGTTTTACGTTGAGCTGCACATTAATTTTAATTTTTAAAACTTAATTGTTGTATTATTAGATTTTGACGAGTACCCTCACGAAAGTTGAATTTGAATAAAAACTTAATTCATCTTAAATCTACAGAATTTGCCTCCTGAGTTGAAGCAGCTTTCCGTAAATCTAGGTATGACTATTTAAGTACCATTGTCACTGAGTTCTTCAATCGTATGATCGCCATAATTTTTGCCCGTGGCTATGGTCGGGATTCCAGCCACGAGCCCCAGGGCTGGTCCCCATTGGCGTTCGTTGGAGAGAGTTCCAACATAGCTCCACCTGTTAAAAAGAAGTGCTTGTCTCATATTGTCGATATTACCATACTGAGGCAATTTCAAATTGTCGCTGTTCCCATACTCTGGCAATTGGGGTTAGGTTAGTGTCTTACTACATAAACAAAGACATATTTTCCTTGAAATCATTATCAAACCTCACTGGAAGGTCTTTTAGATTAAAGCTGGACTATATTAGTATTGTGAGATTTCTCTCATTTTTCGTAAACCCATATCCAGAAACAAGATTGGATTTTAAAAATTCTCTCTCAAATTTCAAGCGACAATTGCTCGTTCACACGTTCTCTAGCTTAAAGCAACCTTTATCTAGTGAAGTTCCCAATACAGGAATATTTTTGTGTAAAATGGTCAGACTTAAAATGAGCATTCAATATATTAATCAAGATTTGGTGAAATAATTCTAAAACTTGTGGCAACACTGTACGTTAGGCAAATGGATAACATTGCTGCCAGATTTGTTAGAATTCCCCAAAACTTTTAACAATGAGCTAAAGTTACTTTAATAGGTTTTTCACAATTTGTTCTGTTTCTGGTGGAATTTTGATTTAATTTCTGACAACACTTTATACCTGTCTCTTGATGACGCGTAGTAATTTCCTGTTAAAAAATTAGTCAGAGGAAAAGTGAGGCCAGTCCTTCCATTGTAATAACCTCCAGCAACTAAAAGGCTGATCTGCAATAGAAAATGTTGCGTCGGAACATTTTAAGAAGTCACAACGAAACCTTTCACTTGTTCATATCGTATTGGGTCGACGTTCCAAAGTGGCCGAATAATTAAATAGTAACAGCTGCAAATGATCGAATTCTCATTTGGTCGAAAACTTTAAATTTGTGCATTTCTCTATTAATTATGGTATTTTCGATGAGTTGGAAATTCGACTAACTGCAAGTGTTCCTAATTTTTAATTCGACTAGTTGAGAAAGTCGTTTGCATGAAAACTTTCAAAACGGGGCAAGGTGTTTTCCCAAAAAAGTTGCTCAGTTGTTAAACGTGTTTGAATAAGCTAGACCACTCTGTGTTTTACCTCTCCGTGAATATTAGCCAAGGTGCATCCAGGCCACATCCTGGCGCCAATCAAAGGTGGGACGATGTCATCTCGCCAACTAGGATGATTCATCAGATTGGAAGAGGTTTTTTTAATGCGTACATCCAATCGAGTTCAATAAATTTACGCAGTTTTTTCAACTTGATTAAGTTGCTTGATTAAGCTTCAGTTTGAAGGGTCAATGATAGCTTAGACTCTCAATTTGTACCTATAGCTTATTACCCAAAGATTTAAGCTGATATCTTCGTAAGTCGTCTCATCTCAAATTTGAGATTTATCAAAGATTTTAAAAATTGTAACATGATCTCAAGATTTTTGTATTCTTTGCACAATCTTAGAAAAATCACTATTTTGTCTTAGTTTATTATCATAAGACTCTCTTAAGATTATGAAAAAAAATTTAGTCTTACAATTTTGCAAAAATTCACTCTGTTTTCAAATCTTACGATTTCAAATCGTGCGATGGTTATGTGACCAAGGCTGTACGAAGATATCTACCTTAAAATCTTTCGCAGATCAAAGAATGAGACGACGAAATAGAATACTTTGTATGAAGCAAATGTAGACATGATCTTTAATGTCAACTTTATCTATATTATAGAATCGTAGTATTTCGTGTGTAACTCGCCTATTTTCATTCCTCAGTAGAACCCAAACCTTGCTTGGGTCGTTTGCATATCGGTACTGGTCTTTGGAGCCCCCGATCAGGAATAGAGCTCCGTTCAGAGTCAGAAGACACGCATCAGCTGAAAGTTAAAAATATGACATGACCGAACCTAACCTAACCATTCCCCACCCAGCTCTGGCGAGTTAGGTTAGGCTAGGTTACATCTTAAAATTCGACAAAAATGCACATTGTGGATGCGAGTTATGTCGATTTTCGACAAAATTAGGTTTCGACAATGTGTAGTTCGACAAAGAGTCATTTCGACAATCCTAATAATCGCCGAAAGATGTACGCCCGTTATCACACACTCTTACAAAGATAGTGACATTTCGAAAAATTTAGCACTTTTTGCAAAAGGGGAGGTTTCAAACTGTCGCATTTCTTGAAACGTTTCACTCTCTTTTTGTTCAAAGTAATATAGGTAACATGGGGAACCTAGCAACCATTCTGACTATTAAACACTACCAAGTGCACCTTGCAGGGATAGGGACCGAATCTATATCATAACTTTACATAGTTAAGTGTAAATCAATAGTCAATGTTTTAAAAATTACTTTCCGCAAAAATCAACGTTAAAGTTATAAAGCTAGACCAGAAATTTTGCTTTTTTATTGAAATAAGTCGTATCATGCGATCATAATTCGTTTATAACAGTGATACCAAATTCCCAATAAAATGACTATTGAGGTAAATGATATTGTGGTACTTGCGACATTTTGAAACCAGACCGAGGAAAAGCTGGGTTTACATAAACTTGTATTGAGAGGAGGGACTTAAATCTCAGCTGTAATTGTACACCTTTTGTTAACCGGCTTAAATCCTTAAAAACGATAAAAATTTCAACTGAAAGAAAGACTCAACTTTTCGAAAACAAAAATTAAAATATCAAATTTATAAAAAGCGACGTCTCTCTATCAACAATGACTGATTTCAAGGTTTCAAGACATTTCAAACTCAACCGATTGGACTTGGTAAATCTGGAAGACTTCGCCAATGGTTTGTCCGGATGTCAAGAACTCGCGATTTATTTTGATACCGCCACGACGACACATCGTGAGAAAAGTTTCGACCGCCAACCACATAAAATTTGTCCTAGAAAAATTAATTTAAAATAGGAATGAGAAAAGAGTTTGTAGATTACAACTAATAAAACAGAAATTCTTTGATCTGATCTCCAATTGTTTTGATACCCAGATTGCTGCAGTGGTAATTATTATACAAAATTGAAAATTCTACAATGACATTTTTTAACTTTAAAACAAAAAATAACCTAGATCGTATATGGGCGACAAGTAGTCTTGCTTAGTGCAAAACCCGACAGATAATTTGACAATGCAACGATTTCTTCAATCGACAATGGTGTAAGAAAGTTTATTGGTGACCTTGAGCCTTGTTCACAGTTTATTGTACGACCTTGCGACTTATGTACCATTGATTGTCTCAAGCTTTTGCTAGTTTTCAAATATAGTTTTAAAATAGTTTCATGCAGCGGCTACTGTACGGCAAGTTCACAGCCTTGCAAATCATTGCAAAATGTTATTCTAACCAAGTTGCAAGGTCTTACGATCAAATGTGAACAGCCCTTTAGTCTTATCCTTAATAACTGAAATCACTAGATAGTTCAGTATCATGAAAGGTTTTAGAATTTAAGTAATTTGTTTTGATTGCATCCCGGACATCGGCAATTTTCTTTTCAAACTCACGAAACCTAACCAGGTTGTCGCCTGTAGCTGCAGCGAAGATGAGATTTCCGCCCTCGAGATCTCTCGGCCCCTGTATCCAGCTGTCATTGGAAGGGAAATAAGAGTAACACTCATGCCTGTAAAAGAACGAAATTCTTTGGTTTAAAAGTACTTTTTATTTTCATTTTTGTACAGAGAATCCCATCCCATATTCTGTTTAACAACAAATTATCAATGATTCGAACAATTTAAACCTAATTAAAAAAAATATTTTTCTTTAAGGGGCTTTACTGACCCAGGCACGGGCTCAAGCCCGTGTCAGCAATCTCTAGGGGACTTTGCTCTCTCTTCTGCTATCAGATTCAAGGTCTGAATTCACGAAAGTTCTTGCGAAAGACTTAAAAGATTCTTAAATATTATAAAGCAATCTTAGATATCAAATATCTATAATTTAAGTAGATTTTTTTGTTTGTTTCTCTTGGGGATTGTATAACTGACATAATGAACTTGAATCTGAAAGTCAGATATCTACGAGACTATGAATCGATCATGTACCAAAATCAGCTTAGCTTTAGCTTAAAGTAAAGTACATTTAATTTTACTAAATTTCTTATTTTCTTATCACATAAGCTTCAAATTTTGAGTGAAGGATTGTTCACCTTTCAAAGACGCCATCATTGCCGCCACACACTATTAATCTGTCCCTGAGTCTTCCGGAGAAATGACTATGTAAAGGAGTTGGCAACGGTGCAATGTTAGAACATACTCGATTTAAGCCTATGGCTTCAGCGGATCTGTTCAAATTAAAAACATATAAATATCTATATGCCAAGGACGTCCTAACGAGTGGAATAACACTTTACAAAGAACCTCCTGTCAAACCTGTTTAAGCTTAGGCTTTAGTGAAATAAAAAAAAATACCTTAAAAAGAAAAGAGCACAAGCTTAGAAGGACTTGTAAGCACTTCTCTGTCTATGCAGTTCCGATGCTTTGAATGGTTAATTTTTTTTATTTCGCACTCCCCCGAAGTTGTCTTTTTTACTGTACATAAATATTGGATACCGCGGTGCCCCTGTCAGCCCTGTCAGGGTATGGCCCTCCGGCATGGCTAGTGGACGGAACCATAACATTAGTATAGATTAGGTAAGGTTATTTAGTGTTTTACCTAAGCATCCTGAATTTATTAGGAAAACGATTCTTTTAAGAATAGTTATTCTTTGAAGTTAGACTATTTGAATTAAAAAATGGAATTGAATGTGAGTGCTAATTTTTTTGACAAATTGGTTATTTTGATATCAACCTACCTATGAGTGTAATGAATTCCTTGATCAATAAACATTCCTCCAGTAACGAAAAGTACATCGTAAGATAGTCCGTTTTCAAGAGAACAGAACAAAATGATGAAAAAAGTACAAAGTACCTTCATTGTTTGAAACACGTCAATCTATACAAACTAATTCTTACTCAAATCTGCAAATCGTACAAGTCTAAGAAAAAAAAGTTGCAAGTAATTCGTCCTAAGATAGGGTGTTAAATAAGAAAGTATTTTTACTTAAAGGCAGAAGGGCATTCAACTGATTCAATTTCATAAGTGAGGTTTGCTCAAAATAAGTTTTATCTATCCTTTTTGAAAAGTGAAGACTGCTTTGGGATTCAACTTTAAGTCATTGGGGATCGACTTAAATAAAGTTTTTTTTTCATTCAGGCATTCATTTGTTTTTCATAAGACACACTGTTTAAAATGACACAATAGTTTTTAAAAATATTCAATTGGAAAAGAAATTTTTAAAATAATTTTCTTGCCTGTATCAGTGCCATCGTATTTGAATAAATATTTCATAATGAAAACAGAGCGACCAGATTTACCAAAGTGCTACAATGATTGCAAATTCTCCTTGGCGACAATTACGGTCATAATTTTGTCCGAGCTTTCATTGTCAAGGTCACGTAAAAACACAATTTCGGAAGTGGGGGGGGGTCAAAGTTACAAATAATTGACACTTCTTGACTAATCTTTTTTATTGAAAACATTCAAAGTTCTTTAAAAATTAATCTAACCTCTTTCAAAACAGAGAACAAAATTATCAAGGTTAGGTTAGTTAACCTAACCTAACTAAAAATCATCCAATGTTCCCGAGCCCCTCTTTAGAGTTGTAACTTGGTGTACAAAAAATTTTCTCGCAAAGAATTTAAAAGAAATTGCATTTTAAGCTTTGCTCTCAAATTTTAAAATGCTTGTGCTGCAAATGCATTGAACGATTTCTATTGCGCA
>LR051131.1:0-15034 GCA_900607525.1 Apocyclops royi
GCGACAATATTATGTTGCGACAATTTGGGAAAAGTGTTTCGCGACAATTTGGGAAATGCGACAATATGAAAACACCCCCAAACAATATTCACTTATCTAAAGGTTCGAGCTTAAAAAAAATCTCGATTTTTTAGCTTCTTCTAGCGCCTCGCTTTTAGCCTTTTTGGCTAGCCAGTGAACTGCCTTTTTATTACAGGTATGCCTGACATCGCTCCTGTTAATAATATAAGAAATTAAGCTATTATAGCTCGGTCAGAGAGTAATATTTCAAACTCAGTATTAAAATAGAAAACAACTTCATCCTTAGAATGTTGTCAATGATACTGGCTCTTGCAAGGCATGATTGTCCTGGCATTTGTGAATAATCTTGCTTTTTGTTTTACGTTCTGCAACGTATCCGAAGTCACCCTTAGGAAAAATAAACATTTATCATATTTCCTATATATTATATGCCAAAGATAAAAGATATTACTAATACATAACAACAATGAAAAGCATATAGAAAGCCTAATTGAATAAAAAACGACACAATACTATATCTTTAGTAAATGTAATTCTTTTTAAACTTTAATACCTGAACATAAATCTTAGATTTAGGATGCTGTCCAGATAATACCGTGTAGTTGATAAATGGTGAATTTTTCATTTGCATCTTGATTTTACAGTGCACCCGTAACAAAATAATGGAGGCAATCTTAACTTGCAGGTGTAAAAAACGACTTACAGCGTGTTGGTAAAAATGGGTCGGCACCCGTTTTATTTTCCCGCCTTTGAAATTTGGGATGTGTATTTAACCATGGAGGAAATTATAATCCTTATACTTTCAATCTAAAATTATATAATTTTTATTAACTTTGCTTATACACGCATTAGGCTTTGATAATTAAGTCTCAGATTCGGTACCTTTATAAAATAAAAGAAAAAAACTTTCCTACCAAACCCTAATGCATGCGCCAAGCAGTGTCGACCGGTTAATAACCGGCGGTTATTGTTTTATTTTACTGGAATTGCCATTTTTTGGTGTCAGTTATCACACAACCTCTTCTTTATATTTACATGTAAAGTATCCCAATGCAACAGTACTGTACAAGTAAAATAAAAAGCAATATAAACAACCAGAAAACAATTGTCCGAAACAAGTTATGTAGCGAAATTTTATTTCATTTTTTTGAGGAAGGTCCGGGAATTGAAGACAATGACAAAATATTCTTATATAAAGGGAAATAATAAACTGTATAACTAAGAACAACATAGCCTATTTCAATTTATAAGAAATAAGTTGAAAATACAGATCCATAACATAAACCTCGGTCGCTCTGATGATTTTCCCATTCCCTTGTTCTTCGGTCCCTGCTGTGTCTTGTCATCTCCCTTAGAATCTCCATTCACATCACTAAGGGTATAATGTAAACAGTTTGAAAAGTAAAAATAAAACCTATAAATAAAAAAGCCTGGTAACATTTACAGCTTATAAATATCAGTCAGGAATTTCGATCATCAATTCAACAAAATAGTCATCGCTATCCAGTCCATCCTTGTTGAGGTTTTCCAAAACTTCTTTTTCTTTCTCTCTTTAACAGAAACCCATTTTTATTGTCCCACGTACGCATATGGGGATACATATAAATATGAATATACCAGGCATAATACCTATTCAAAGTTCCAGGAATTTCTGCAGTCGGACATGCCTCAGGGACTTTGTTTTGAACCTCAGGTTCCTTCAACTTGTAACTGAAACTAAAAAGGTTGGTAAGGGGTTAGCTAATACACGTAACTGACTATAAACTATCACAAAATACTATATTTATCTTTTTCCCCTACTTTGGCATCATTTTGGAAATTTCATCCCAATCTTTCCGTAAACTCTTAAGCCGATCTATCTGCTTTGATATAGATTGTTACATTCCTTATGTTGGTCAACTGAAGATTCATCGTCTCCAATATATCGACGTGACAAGGGCGAACCTATCAGAAAAGTTCAAGAAGAGTAGTCAAAAATTCGTGAAGGAGGTCCAATTTCCCATGCAAAACTGTTCTGGATCGGAGAAAGCGATGTCTAGCTTCAATTCGCTGGATCCATGCCTTTGAAGCTGCGCTATAATTGTTTTTCTCCATGGAAACTTTTTCTTGTTTTCAATGTTGATCAATATGGTCAGTATAGGTACATTCAACTTATTTTGATTGTTTTATAGGTAACTGTTGAAACCTTTTAAGTAGGTATCTATGTCTCCAAGGTAGGATCATTGATTTCTATTATTCTATAATAGAAATCAATGGGCAGGATATGTTTTTCCATACCGGATCAGACAAAAACCAGTTCTTCGGTCATGTGTATGAAATGTATTTATTCTTATAAGATTTTTTTTAAAGGGATTTAGCTATTTATCAATTGTTATTGTGTTCTTTTCTATTAAATTATTAGATTTTCTTGCCCTAGCTAAAATTATCAGGCATGAGGCAACGCTTACCCTAAAAATCGCAACGAGTTCAATCTTGTACTCCGACACATGGCGGCACATGTAGTACCACTAGGCACGCGCTTACGCTCAGGTTCATTTTCAACATTTTCTAATTCCCAGCCTTGATTTAGCCACCCAGGTCAAACATTTCCTCTCAACATCCATGTGAAACATTCCTCTAAATAATGGCATTAGCAGACAAGTTATTAATCATTTGACCAAAAAATGAAAGACCGAAATTGTACTTAAAGGGTAATTCATTTGCTTTGTGTACATACTACCTGAGAACACTGTTATTTAAGATTTTCTCTGCAACCTTCCGTATCATTGATATTTCTGTTTAAAAGCAATTTTTTGAATTCTGGAAGACAATCTTAATCATCAGGGTGTGCATGCATATGTCGACATTCGAGAAGAAGAAAGTTTCACCATCCTCAAGTGTTTCTACAGCTCGTGTAATGCTCAAGCAAGACTAACTCTGAAAGACTTTGTCTTTGACGATAAAACAAGACACACCTGTCCTTTGAAACATCGCAGTATGATTATCAGGTTCAGCGAAACCAGTCTGATCATTAACAATTATCAGTTAATTTATAAAACCTGGTAAAAGTTAACCAATCCTTTTCAAATTATATTTTTATCTTGTTTACCTATTTCCAGGTTTGCTAAGGAAATTAATAATGCTTGGCAAGGCTGTGGTGACTACATCCCAGGAGACGTGGCTGAAGAAGTACTATTTGCGAAAAATTACAAACTATCGTCAAATGTTTTTGAAAATGAAATTTATTTTATCGATATAAATATATATATATATATATTAAGGGAGGATGTACTCACCCTCTGTCAGGACCAGAGGGCCTCGATTCCTTAAGTTAGGACGTCACATAAGACCACATGCATACAAACATTCAAAATGTTTATTTCTTTACATTAAAGATTTCTTATGTGTCAAAAGGTTTTCGGAACTCATCGTTTAAATTTGGAAACTTCTTCTAAAAATTGTCAAAATATATAGAATATCACAGGAATTCGTTTAGAAGTAAAAGCAAACAAGAATTTCGACTCATCACGACATCTCAAGACCTTCGTTGACGAAAACGTTCAGATGTGGCGATATCTATGAAAGTCAGTAGTCCAGTGTCATAACATTGAACTGCGACTGGGTGGTTTGCATACGGATCGTGAAAAAATTGACATTGATTGCCCAAATGGTGGCAAGTATCCATTTCGCCATCGCATCGTAATGCAGGAACCGGCCGATCATAAAAACAAAAGCCACAGTCACTTGACGCCAGTCATACTCCCCTACAAGGACTGAGATCTGTCGAAAATCACCTAGGTGGTCACGGGAAAAAGCCAACGCGTCGTCATGAGTGACACATCCCTGCAGACATGACGATAAAGAAAAATTTCACTGGGACAAGGCTTGCCATCGCGCAGATCCTGAGAAGAACTGATCCACCAAAATGCCACATGCTTCATAGGAGACTTTGCGTAGTACTCCTGAACCTGGTGAACAACCTCTTCTGTCGTTGAAGGATTCGGAATACTTGGGTTTACAGGAGGAGTCTTCACCGGAGTCTTTGGCCATTTTCTAATGAGCTCACTGTCCATTAAGAACGAGGCAGTAAGGATGGAGCCCAGAAGAAAAGTCACAGCCAACTGATTCATCATGTTAAAAGAAATATTGGAAAAGGTCAGGAAACAAATGTTCACGTTCACTCGTCTTATCGGGTGATAAGGAATACGTGGATGCATGCCATTTCCCAAAATTACAAAAAAAATCGAAGGCCTCTACAGACAAAATTAATTGAGGACCAGAGGGGATTGATTCCTCAAGTTAGGTCATTTTAATGTTAGGGAAGTACCCGAGTAACAAGTGTATAGTTACAATATTTGTCCTTATCTGAACTTTAGAAAAAAAATACTATTAGATATTTTGTTAGTAGATGATATAATTTTTCAATACAAGTTTAAGAGGCGACTATTTGATGAGGTACAGAATGAACAATTACATATAAGCTACTTTAATTTAGTTGTCTTTTCTTGTCACCATTGGCTAGTTGAAAAATGAAGTCCATACCACAACAAGCTCTAAAGGATCAGTGAGGATCAAATTTATTTTACTTGGGATACAGTTAGAAAAAAATATTTTTCGACATAGATAATAGAAACAACACGGAGGAAAAATATTTATTTCTAGTAGAAGGTGAAATACCTTTAAAATCGTTCAGACTTTTACTGCATGTTTCCTTGGTTTTCTGCGTTTTCGATGATAAATTCAAAGATGGCAATTATTTGATAGATATATTGGATGTACTGTTGCCTGACCTCTTCATCCTCGGTAACTGGCAATAATTCCAAAATCACATTGGATACAAAAATGCATTTCTTCTCTCAGATTTTCAGTTTTCCATGTCAAATTCTGATAACTTGATTACAGCAGCCTTATGCAGAAAGAATGCAATACCTACAAATACAGTCACCGTTTGCCCTCATGGCATGAAGCAGTTGCAGCACCGAAATCGAACCCCATCTAGTTTCTACTATGTTCAAATTAAAAATTGATGCAATAAAAAAGGAAGTACTTTTGCATTCAACCTTTATTTCAACTGAAGATAAAATAGAGATAGGTTAGTGGTGAAAGATGTGAAATCTAATCTTGGTCTTGTTCTTCATGATCTGAAGATTCGCATCCCCAAAGCGAAGCAACAAGGCGATTGTAGACTTCAAGAAGATCTTCGAAAATGTTTATCCATTCCTCCCTACTTTCTTGATTTGGTGCCAGGTACATCCTGTTGGATAGTAGAAGCAGGAGGACCCTTAAACGTTCTATAAGATGTTCCATGTTTAGTAGATGTTATTTGGACTGTCAGACGTAAGAATACAGTATTTCTCAAGGACAAGCTCGACTGCTATAACTTGACCTTATATTTTGTCAAGCCGATGCTTGTTGACTTTAGAAATCTGGCAGGGCTGCCAGGTTGCCCTTTGTCAGTTAAAATTTCACAGTTTTGTCTTTAAAAAAGTGAAAATGTCCAGAAGAAATTAAAACATTTATGTAGTAATTGTTATTTTTAACAGTATTTATTATTTAATGATGATCTTTCTTTGGCCTTTTCAACAATTTCTACCAGGCAGCCTTGTGTAGCATGCAATGGCTTAGTACATAAAGTTATAAACCTCTACACTTTCAGACGGTAGACTATAGAATACTATACATTTAATATTTATGACTGAATATTACTCAAGTAAAATAATGCCATTTGATTCTAGATGTAGTATAAGTGTGAAAGCAGTTGACCAATTCATAGAGATAAATTTCTCGAACCGCTTTGGAAAAACTACATACTTAAACCCTTCATTGCTCGAATAGAGATGAAACGCGCTGGAAAATTTCGAGTTTGAGTACTTTCAAGTTAAGCAAACTCGAGTTCAAGTTTTTTGAGTCAAGTTTTCAAGCCCATCTCTCCCCAAAAAATAAATCTAAGTTGCCTGTTTTATTTTTGTTGTTAGAAAATAAGAGAGTGAACTTTTTACAAAGTTTCATTTTAAAAGTTTATAAAATTGGAAGAAAACTTTGTAATAATATTACCAATTCCCGAAAGCAATTCCAGTCAAAATTAGACCACTCTAGATCTAGTATCAGTATGAAAGCGGTTCGATGAATTCATAGAGATAAATTTCTTGAACCGCTTTCATTTCAAAAGTCAATAGAATTAGAACAAACTTTGTCACAAAATTACCAATATTTATTGTCAAGAACAGTTTAATATTTACATACAATAGACAAAACATTACCATCATTTGTGTCTTCACGGTTCCGGTATGGCATCTGGGAGCAGAAACTGTCACGGGAAAAAAAGTCATATATGTTTGGTATTAATTTGGTATTAACTGGTTATTAAGGAATGGAAAACATAATAGCATAGTGAATACTGAAAAAAATATGGGGTAGAGAGAAAGACAAGGACGAAATGTTACTTGGAATTGAGGGTGCATCTCCATTAAACGATTCCTTTCCATTTTGAGTTACAAAAAGCATTATTCTGCCTTTGACAGAACCAATGCACAGGTAACACGCGCCAGCTGTCTTGAAATAGAAGACTGAGACTAACATAGTGCTAGCCACATCTTTAGTAAATTTCTTGACAAAGACTGCGTCTTCGCAATCGATGTTGACAGCAAAATCTTTCACTAACTTAGACTCAATGTCGGCTAGTGTTTCCCACACAGTAGACCTGTACAGGGAGATTTCTTCGCCAGAAAGGTATTCCAACCGAATTGTTATGAGGGGTGGTTTCTTCTGGCTTAGATTTTTCAGGTTAAGGATTTATAGGCTTTTCAGATTCCACCCTTGGAATCTTATACACTTCTGGTAAAGACTTCTCTTTCTAAGAAGAAATGTTCTGCCCTCGATCCTTAGACTGACTTCTCCTTTTTGCTTGGCTAACCTTCTTAGGCTTCCTAGACGAAGCAGGTTGGGCCTTGTAGGCTTTGGGTGGCTCAGGCTTTCTAAAGCTAGAGCCACTCTAAGCTACCTGGGCAAAATTGGCAAACTCAGAAGTCTTTCCCCCTTGGTGAAAGTTAAACCCTTTGTGTAATCTCCATTGAAGGAGTGGCCAATTCTAGTTTGGGTCGACTGAATATCCTCAGTCTGCTTCGTTAGCAACGACACAAGGGGATTAATCTGGTTGGTCAAGGTCGGAACATTTCCTCCCTTTACCTTGTCTGTAGGTTTACCAGACCCAACAGATTTATCCTTAGCCTGGGATGAGGTAGGCTTTGCCTCCTTGTTCCCAAACAGCTTAGGGATGTCAGAGCTCTAGTTGGGAAGCCCCAGGTTGTCCATAGAAGTGGACCTCTGAATCTTCCTTTCAAAGGGCAATGGGGACGTTCCCTGCTGCTTTTGCCGGGAGGAGGTAGATGGGTTCTGAAAGAGAAAAGGATAGTTATAACTCCAATTCCTTTCAGAAAACAATCGCTAAAATATTTTCAGTCACGTACGAGATAGAAATTCCAGGAAACAGAAAAATTAAGCCAAAATATGAATTAGAAACTAGAATTCATTACCTTTCAGACAATATAAGTGGAATTTTCCTCAGTGAAAAATTGGATATCAAAATTTGAAAAACAATGAACTCGGGTGTCAACCTCGAGTGACAGTTATCAAATCATGTTGAATGTCTTTCTCCCAAAACTCAACTAAATTCAAATCTTTCTTTTCTAAAGACAAGATCTAAGTGTATTCGAACAAATAAAAGAATTAGAACATGTTTGTCAATGATTTTTGTGTTCATTTTTTGAAATACTTGTCAGGTCAATAGCTTATTAACCATGTACTGTCGATTCAAATTTTTTAACTTTGAAATCCTCTAATCAAGCTTAAAACTGGTTCCAATCATTAAATATTATTAGATACTCATATGTTGAGTTAATTAGAACCATTTAGTAATATTTTTAAGCTCTTAAAGGGCTTCAGGGACGAAAAAGCATTTTACTTTTTCTTTGCTTCGAGTAGAAATTCCAATACTTATTGGGATAATCAAGTTTGGTGGACGAAATTTCGAAATAACACTTAGAATTAGGATTTCTATTTTTGGCTTTGGCCGGCTAACTTAAGCCTAAACTCTTGAAACCAAAAACTTATTTTTTGTTAGAAATATGGTGAAATTTGGATTGATTCAACTTTCTAATCATAATTCAAATTTACTTTGACCGTATTTTCAACATTTTAGTGCTGGACAACCCATGAGTACAGCTTGGGAATTGTGATTGATGGAATTTTAAAGAAAAGCACAAAAAGGTAAGGGATGAAAAGATAAAAAAGACCATAGGAAATAAGAATCCTTTTGCTGCCTCAGGGCATAACTTCACCTTTAAGGGAACTTCTTAACCTGATTAAGGAATAGATAGAAATAGAGACCCAGCAGTCAGAGTTTGGCTGTGGAGAAGCATCAGAAAGAAAGAAATTCTTTGTCCCTGAGAAAAAATCTTACGCCACCTCAATCACAGAAGACACCAGAGAATTTAGTGTTCTATCTGCGAGAAGAGTAGAAATTCCAGGAAACTTTTCGAGGAAAGTCTGAACTCACGACTGAATTCTCACTACATTTAGCTCAAAAAATTCTTCAAATGATCTCACAAATGCAAGAACTCAACCTGGGCTTTCCATTAGGAGAATTTCAACTATTTACCCTAGGCAAATGAGGGCCATTTTCCCCTAGAAATCTCTACTCTTTGAAAGCACAGCAGTTGGGATAATATAATTATTACACCAAACGTTCGAGTAAAATACATGAGATATGATATCGACTTACCTTAGGGTCCATTGGACCGAAATTCGTGAGTGGATGAACCCCTCACTGAAAGGTGTAAATCGTGCCCTCTTGGGTGAGTATCAGTTAGAAACCTCCCTCCATTTTAAGTTGAGACACCTGAAATGTTTAAGACAAGAATTAGAACATGATCAAGATTCCCAACTTAGAGAAAAAGATCATTAATCGTCTAGTCAATACATATTGCCCAAGATAGATAAGTTTATTACATGCCTGAAAGAGAATGATAATACATCCTACGTTTGGCAAAGGGAAATATCAGGATGCTGATAGAAACAAAACTTTTCGAAATCAATCACTTCACAATAACAACTGATTATATTGTAACACTCACTCGTGAATTCAGACTAAATATTACAGATTTAATGTATAAACCTGAAAAAATAAAGCTAACAGCACTCTTAAAAGAAGGTAGTTAGTAAATGTCTGTGTAAAGTTTAAGTTGGAAAAATGTATCAAGCTTTGAAAAAGGCACATCCACAGATAACCGGAATTGTCAATGGAATGAGGCAACTTTACGAATTTTATTCAGTGCTTTTTGGTTGGGCTGTCAGGCCTTGCCTGGGTAGCTGACTGCTCAAATTCCAACATGGCTCCCAAATATTTTCGGGAACTTATGGCCCATTAAGATTAACAGGTCAGGATGAAGAAATAATAATTTTTTGATTATCATTAGTCTCCATTAATGATAAAATTATTATTTTATCATTAACACACTTTACCTACTGTAAAACAACCATACTTGGTTGGTTTTCATAGTAAAAGTAGTAAAAAATTGAGGTTTTGTGACAAAGGATTTTGGGGGAACTAAAGTAAATCCCAATATCTTTGTCACTAATCGATTATAGAGTCTCAGCCCTTTTTGCATGAGCAAATAAAATTGACTTAACCTTCTCTGCAATTTTAAGGTGTCTGAAAGCCACAGATAAGTATATGACTCCTGTCTGGAATCAAACAGCCTCCACATCTTCAAAGCTTGGCTGTCTGGATTGATGTCTGTGGTGTTTGTCCATCCGAGTGGTCAGTATCTGAAGTTTTTTACTTTTTTTGACCTCTGCAGCTCGAACCTCATCCTAAAATCATTGTAGAAGAATAGGTACAGCTTTTACCTATTGCAAACAGTAAGTAATTCATCCTAAACAAGGATTTAAAAGTCTGACATCAATTTGGGCAACTCAACTCTATTGAATTGATCCAACCCTTTGATTTTAAAAGTCAATAGGCATTAAACATGTTACCTGACAGTGGCAGCAGTAATTGCACCAACCACTCCACTTTGATGGAAATAACTTTGCCCACCACTGCTGAAATCAATATTAAATTACTTTTGCATTAGAAAGTAATGTTTACCTTTCTAAAGTCAAATGTATGAGTTGAAAATTAAAGCAACCTAAACAACAAAATAAAAACCTTTTACCTCTCTCTGTCTTCCAATGAGATCCTTGGTGACCTCCTCAGAGCCCCATTCACTGTCCTCGATGAATCTTAAATTGATTTAACACCAATCCATACATGGTTCCAAACTCTGAATTAACTGGTAATTAACACATATTTTGATAACATTCCTTTCTTGTCACCATAAACCTAAATAAAAAAACCAATACACAATTTTATGGAAAAGACCACCATGTAATCTTTACTGTAATTCATACATTTCAAATACATTTAATATGCAACTATATTTGGTTCCCTAAATCAAATACCTCTATTCCCCCCACAAAATTTTTATAACTTTGTTTCATGTTAGACCCCAAAAATACCATCTCACGCAAATATTATAAAAACAGAATCAACAGAATCATCTATGTATTCAGAAGCTATGAAATATCTTTGCTAAACCTTTCATTACCAGACATCAACTGAATCCCATGGTTCCTTAAAATCCAGGAACTGGAAATCAAATTTTTCCAGTGTAAGTTTCTGGTTTTCAGCATCGAAAACAAAGGTGGACTCATCATTCATTAAATTCGGATCTCAGAATCCCTCCATGAAACAATCAAGAGTCTCTGGTTGCTTTTGTTGTATTCCATTGTTTGTTATATTAAAGTAACTGAAACTAAATCTATTGAATCCCTAAACACCTTGCAATAACTGACTGCCTTAGTAATGATATACAATTTTGCAAGCCTAATGCAGATGTCTGTAGGAGTATTTCTTGATATATCACCCATATATATGTTAAGATATCAATTTTGACCCAGCCCATAAAAGATATTTTACCAACTATACATACATAACTAAAGAGCAATAACATTGCATGCACCAAAATAGCCCCCCAATAATGATGCCTTTAAATTTTGGCATCGGTACATTTACCACATTTACCATGGTCTCAGATACCTTTACTTCCATTTCTTCTCCCAATTTTAAATGCAAAACAATCAAATTAAAGAAATCCATTCTGATGATGAAAATATTGTCTTTGGTTTTGGTCTTTCCCCTGTTTACGTGCTGGTGGATCCAGTTGATCCAAGTGGGCTACCGAATATTATTATACTTCAAAATTGTAATTATAGATATGAATTTTCATATTTTTTGCAATTTTATCAATTTATTTTTTGACATCTGTGGATTTGTAAAAAAGAATTTTTTCTTAAACCGTGTGTACCAACTTTAAATTACAATCCATAAAATAGAGGGCAATAAGTCATTTCTTTTTTCTGCATGAAATATTACGTTTTTATCTTATTATTTTGGGTGACTTAAAGGTATCTACCAGCTACACAAATGCTTGTGATGCATTTCTGTTGTTAAGTTCGGTTCTTGCCAAATGTTGTGGTGTGAAGTCCCCCAAAATATCTGCTCTATGTAGGTAAACGTGGTACCTTAGTCTTGCCCGATTAGACAGTCGGATGTTGGCAACAACAACAATACCAAATTATACCAAAGAGTATGTTGTCTTCACCCAAGATGCTGATCGACCAATTCCAAATATGTGAGAAGCTTCAGATGTTTAATTTTTAGTAAGACTGTTACGTGGATTACTTCCCTTATGTTATAACGACCTAACTTAGGGAATCTAGGCCCTCTGTTCCTGACAGAGGGTGAGTACATCCTCGCTTAATTTAGGTTCTTTACCAGGGACTAAGCAAGTATTCCAATCCATTCTGTACTGAAAATACAAGTCCAATAAATACTTATGACAACTCCTATTTCATTCCCACGCATATGTAATGGTCAAGCTTACCTTGGCTAGTAGTTATCTTATTTAATGCTTCATTCTGCTTGACAATGAACCACTTAAACCATTTTGTATTTATCTCATTGAAGGTAAAAACAATCAACTCAATTCGCCAGTAAGGACTGTTTTATTCCCAGGCTAAATTCAAAATGTAGCAAATCATAAACTGGATTTACCAGAAAATGTAGAAAAAAGGTGAACTTTATAATTACCTACACTTTTCATACGAATTCCTGCACCATGCATGTACGCGAACAAATACAAAAAGTTTATAAGCAAATATCAAGTAATTGAGAACTGAAATATGGAAGAGTAAATATTATTTAAAAATGGAAATGTGGCGTGAAGTCCCCAAAATATCTACTGTTTATAGGTAAACGCGGTACCTAAGTCAAGATATCTTTTTCACAAGAACTATACCTCTGAATGTATGTCGCCTTGCCCATTGGCGACCAGTTGTTGGCAACGACAACAATAACCAATTGGACCAATAGTTGAAGTCGTTCTCAACCAAGATGCCAACTGACCAATTCCAAATAATTCAAGAAGCTTCAGATGTTTATTTTCAGATATTTACATTGAGAATATTTTTCTTACATTGATGACTAAAGTGCATTTCCTTTTATAGGTAGAGGGGTGGGGTTAAACTCTCCTTCAAATCACCTTAGCAACTGCTATATGCAATTTCTGGGAATTTTGAATGACGTAAGTCTTAACAAAGAGCGTACGTTTGCAAATTTCAAGGATATTTTTTGTCTGTCTGAATATTTGAATGCACTCGATTACAGTGCGTCTTAAAACTAAACTTAAATGGGACCATGAATGGGCTGTTGCCTGGAGAAGACCACGAAGCTTTCACATTTCCATTCAGAGCTGATTTGAGGCCGTCGTAGAAAATCCATAGTACGCCGCCGTCAAAAACTAAAACGAATCTTGAGAGCAGAGGCAAATTGAAATATTAGTAAAATTACATTATTCTTATGACTAAGTTAGTGAGTTTAAAACATAGAATTTCCTTGAGAGGCCTCTCGTGACAGGAAATGAGGGTAACTAACACTCCCTCCATGAAGGAATAGCTCTTCATCTCTCGACCGCTCATCTTTAATTTTCTTCGATCATTTTTTTCTAATGACCGAATCACAGCTGACATCGGAGTGTCCAGCTTTTCCACAGGCACCTCCTCCAAGGCTCCGATTTTCTGTCGTGTTGACAAACTGTTCTCTAGGACCCTCTGAAGGATCTTGATCCACAATTATTGGAACTCTTCTGGGCTCCGAGTGTTCAACCCGGTTTTCAAAAACCTCAGGACTACTTTGCTCTCGTTCCTCCTCAAGTTTGTCCAGCAGGGCGTCCCCGACGTAACCAATGAGAGCCCTCACTCTATTTCTAGGCTCAATAAAGTTGATGACCGAGCTCAAGAGAGTCGTGAGCTCCTGAAACATCATTGGGCAAACGTTCATAACTGTTGAGAAGTTCTGCTTTTGACTCTGACGTTTCGAATTCCTCCAACTCTTGTCTCGACTTATACCAGTAGTTACTCCCTCAGTTTTGGGTGTCTGTAAATCCAGAAGCTCCTTCATTTTTGGATATTTGGCCAACCTCTCTCCAAATAGCCAGAATCTATATACGCTGGTCTTGAACAGGGTTTGAAACTCTGGGTCTACCACGATGTGTACCAATCCAGCAACTAGATTCTTCTCGTAATGCTCTAAATATATTCAAATAAAACGTACCATAGAATCTCTATGTGCTTCTTTTGGATGTCCAATTAAACCGCACTTCTCGCATTTCGTTACGAGCTGGGGACAGCAGAGAATGGTGTGAGACCCTTTATCCTCACAATATAGATACTCGCATTTTGCTTCAAGGAATCGACATGTGTGTATTTCCTCCATTCTGCCACATTTCTTGCATAACATTCGGAACGAATCTTCCGATTTTAATCAGCATGTTCATGACAGCCTGCAGAAGACTGTATCTTGTCCAAAACGCAGATTGACAAGGACCAGTTTTAGAAAATCTGTGGCCTCACGATCACTTCGTGACGGGGCATTGGGATGATGCTTTCCAAATGTTAGGAGAGCTACACGCCAAAGAAAACTTATATTTTCTTCTTTGCCGTAGTCTACAGTGTCCACCAACCAACTGAAGAAGGCTTCCATGATGGCGAAGGTTCTTTGTTTGAAATAGTTAATTGATATAGCCGTCATGACTGCTGGATTATACAATTCCCAAGGACGAATTTCTACTTTCAGCCCCAATACTCCTGAATCCAGAACAACCTCCGAGACTTAACATCCTGGTATAACCTTTATATCTACCAGGCTGTTTATTAGCGGCCTGATCCTGCAGCCTGGCGATCGTCACACTCCCTCCATGAGAACTCCGTAGCTGATGTCGCTGATGACATGCTTAACCACACTGGGGAGCTTCAGTTTGCCCAATGGGGTGTACCACAAATACAAATTTCCCATTTGGCAAACCTTTTGCGTAATACATGGTCTGGTCATAAATTTCTGAATGGACAGTCAGAAGACACATTTCTTCCGAAGCGTTCTTGAACTTGTGTAACAGTTCAGTGTCCTTCTCCTTGATGTTGATCCCCAGTTGAGGAATGTTCTGCCCGGGGTTGTCGACCCTCCAGTTTTGCTGGAATATTTTCTAATGGTCGATCCCCATGTATCCAATGACTTTCTCTGTTGGAATCAACACTGGCTCTGGATTATCTCAAATCTCTCTTTCTGTTCACTGCTGTTCACTCACGTACAAGTGACTTCCTGAGGTGTAGGGCTGATCACGATGAGACGCATGATCCGTCCTTCGATCTATTCAATCAATCAAGTGCCTCCTCAAATCGAGATAGGCCTCTTCGTACGGATTCATACTGTGAAGAGAGAATTAATTATTCACAAAGGTTCTAGGTTCCTATGGACTAATTCTTGTGATAGTTCTTTCAAACTCTCCTCCCGAAGTTCTTAAAAATATTTTTCTAACTTTTTAATCTTTAGAGGGAATGACTTTAGTGACTACTGCAAGTTTCCAAAGCCCCCTATCTA
>LR051132.1:1444-11614 GCA_900607525.1 Apocyclops royi
ACGCACCGAACCTTTCCATTTTCCTTAACCAATTAACAGTTGACAGACTTTAAAATCAAATTTCAAAAACCTCTTGAAAATTTCATTTTTAAAAAATAAAAGAAAGTAATCCAATTTCGCATTTGCAACATTATATTAAATATTAAAATAACATTAAAAATTATTCACATATGAAGTATTGACATTTGATTTTGAATCTTCCAGGCAAAAATGATATCGGTCAAGTATCTACCAAATTCTTGTACCATTTATTTCTAATACAAAAAGTTTTGATTGAAATCCATCTTGGTTTTGTAAAATATCTCAAAGGAAGAAGGGGACTTTTGACACAAATGATATATCGAAGGGGTTGGGTAGTTTGTGTGGTCATTTAAGTGTGACACAAGAAATTTTTTTTTCAGTTCACACACTGCAAAAAAAGTGAACCTTTGAAAAGACAAAAATGCTCCGTCATTTAATGTTATCTTTTTAATTTTTATTGGTTTGGTGCTCGAACCATGGATCTTGAGTGTAGTTCACCCAATTCCCAACAGAACAGCTCTTTTTTTCTAGTTACGCTCTAAGTCTCGCTTAAAGAAAAAAGACAAAAAAAAATTATTTTTGAAGGGGAACTTTTCAGTGTTGAGCAAGATTTTCCCCAAAAACTTTCTTGGGTTGCATGCATTAAAAATATTACATCATCACTCGTGCGTTGAAATTGATCACGGTTTTACGTTGCTTTTATTTTTTTAAACGAGTCATTCTACAAAAAAAAATTAAAAAATGTGATTTAATATTAAGAACCGAAGAAAATATAAGAAGTTAAAAATTTACATCATAAGAAGTTAAAAAATATTTTTCTGTACTTCAAAAAACTTTTCATTTGACATAAAATCTCGTATTGACCGAATATTTCAAACTTCACTGCTAGATGGCGCTGACGCTTAGAGAGTTTATAACTTTCCCACGAAATTTTACTGTCATCTAGTAGTGAAATGATGAACTAAATCTCGAAAACTGTTTTTTTCTGGTGGTGCAACTTTTGTCGAATGTTCAGATTGCCAAAAATTAAAAGTGTCTTTTTGTCGAATATAAAGCCTGTCGAGTGGGAACAATGTCGAAACAAATGTCAAATGGGAGGGTGAAGATTGTCTAATATGTACAAAACTAACCTAAAACCTAACATAACCTAATCAGGACCCTTCCCAACTTGCCGGGGGCACCAACCTCCTCCCCCAGGTCTGCTAGGGGCACCAGTGAGGTGGGGTTAGGTTAGAAAAAAAATTTAGCAAAAATCCGCTTAGAAAGATGTGAAGATTTTCGACAAAAATCACATTGAGATGGGAATATTGCCGAATTCCGACAAAATTCGGTTGTAACTATGTATTTTCTCTTCGACCATTTTTGGTTTTGACAAACTGAACTTCGACGAAAAGTCATTTCAAAAATCTGACCATTTGACAAAAGGCGTCTGCCCATTATTTTTTTCTTTCTGAATCCAACTTATTTTGAATTTTAGCATTTACTTTCAAAATCTGAACTCAGTGAAAATTTTTAGAACTCACATTTCGGTTTTTTTGCTTAAATAGCTAACCTCTTCTTGTCTAGAGTACGCATAAGACAGAACTAATTTAACACCAAGTTTGCAAGTGAAGACAAGGATGTAGTTTAAATCTTTGCTTTCCTAGTTCTATAGATTTATTTACTAGATTAATGTTATCACACTCAAATTTCAATATACTGAGAATCGGTGAATTCGGATCAACCCTAATAGTTGATTTGGATTCTATTATACCAACTTCCTCTAACTCAATCATTAAAACGCCAGTTAATAGAAGATTGGCTTTAACCGAATTTTAAAATTTTTGGATGATATGTTCTTCACAGAATCAAAGTTTTGTCTATCTACGTGGTTGACTTAAAAAAATGATCCTTTCTGTTGAATCGCCGGAGAAGACGAAAATAAAAAGAAATTCGTGTTTGATCATCAGTTTTCCAGTGTAAGCTTTGAACACAAGTTTTAAAGACTTACTTTCAAGTGTTCAAAACTTAACCAAGGAATAAGTAATACTTTTATTTAGACATGAAATAAATATTACATCAAAACATTCTTAATCGATTACAACTCTTTTTGACTCGAAGGTTCTTTTTAAGCCGCCTACAACTTTATCAACTGTATCCTTGAAACATTAAAAATAGAGAATATCACTTTTTAAATCTTTGGTGCAAGGTAAAATAACTCTCAGTTTGCTACAACAGACGAGGCACAGACTACCTCTCTACATAATTTACATAAAGTTGAAATTTCTCTTCATACGTTGATGTCAACTTCATCGTCTTACTTCATGGGCTGAAAAAAAAATAAAGTCAGTTGAAAGCCAAAGCGATTAAGAAACTAAATGGAAATTTTTCGTTTTTCCGTCACGATAAATTTTCAATAAAATCCGGACAGGTGTTTACCGCGAGGGGGTAGACGAAGGTCTCCTTCATGTCATGGCCGAAGTCGTTGCTGACCATGCACCTAAACATGCCCATGTCCTCAAATGACAACTCGTGAATGTACAGATCGCCGGTCGGCAAAATCTAGTCAAAAAAAATTTAATCATATTCCTGCTTTGTAATTTTTGTTGTGGACTACTTTAATAAAAAACCTTTAAGTTTTAGCGTACATGCCAATATTATCTATCCTACGTTATCTGTTTCTTATAATTCTCCAATATTTGAATCCCATGATTAAAAGTATTCTTTAACCGATATTGTCTCGAGATATCCTTCGTTTCATAAGATTTGTACGCTCATGATTGCTTGTAATGTTCACTCTTTTTTGAGGGATTTTTATCGTTTTCAGGTTTATCGTCGACCAGTTTAAGCTATCTTTTGTTATAGCGTTGATGCTCTAATAATTTCGATTGAAATATTGGACGTACCTTGTACTTGTTGCTTGGAATGATCTGCTTTTCGTTCGGTCCATACCAAGCAGTCTTGTGTTTCCCCGAAGCTGTGCACAACAGCTTTGCCGGTAGTCCGATGGTATGCATGTAAGTTCCAATCCATTGGTAGATCTTCGGAGCAGAGTGGGAGTAAGCTCCGAAGAGTTTGTTGGAGCAACCAGTTGATGCACCGAAACCTGGGTGAGAAGAATTAAAGAGAAGATGATGAAAATTCCATTTGTATCTTTCGACATTTTATGTCCGCAACAACAATTCTTAAATTGATGAAAAACCTCAAAGTGATGATTCATTGTCTCTTGGATCAATATTGACAAAACTTTTACGTATGGTTACTGATTCATCTTTTCTAAAAAATAATCGCAAAATAAGCTTACTGGCAACACTGACTTCCGTGCCCACAGAAACCTTCTGTCCGTGAGAATTCGTAGCAACACATTCGTAGTAGCCTGCCTCGTTTTCGGTCACGCAGTCAAGGTTCAAATGAGAGATGGTTTCAGCTAGAGCGTCCTCAAAGCCGACATTACGTTGCTGAAAGTTTGAGAACATCGACGCCGAATGGTCCTTGACGATTTCTTGGCCGTCTTTGTACCTAAAATATCCAGAGACGTCTATGAATACGGATGTACAAACTTTCTCCAACTTTGACTCAGAGCTAGGTCGAATGTTTTTGACAAAGACAACTTTTATGACTGGATATTCGGCAGATTACTAATCTGGGATTACTCCATCAACCCTCTCTCTCTCTTTCTGTCAGACCCTTGCTTCTTAATCTTACAGACCCTCCCCTAAATTTGTTCTTGAATTTAAAAATCATTTCAATTAATGTCGGTTTCTATGTGATTGTTCAATTTGAATGATCAAAGTTCAAAAACGCCGTATCGTGTTGGGTTAACTAGAACTTTGTCCCCTTGTTCAGAAGTTCCCTTTCGATTTTAGTTAAAGTTTCAAAGTACACTTTCACTTCAAGAGGGAGAAAAAAATGAAGTTCTGAAGTACATCCCTGTTTCAAGAACGTTTTGAAAATCTGCCAAATCATTCGATTTTAGCAATGTGAAAAAATTTCAAAAAATAATCTTAGATGGAAGGTGTTTTACTGATTGGCTCACTAAAATATTGATTTTCTTACACTTTATGACTTTCCGAGTCTAAAAATCGTACGATTGTTGGTGAAATACTTGATCTAATGTTCACAATGTCTGCCCAAATATTTCATTCTTAGGAACATGATTTAAATGTCTTGCTTACATATCTTAAATTTTTAATCCATCATTCCTAACCAGATGTCTCTGGCACTACTGATAAGTGTTTTAATGTTACCAGGTGATTCTCGGAGCGGGGCTTCCTGCTGCCGAACACTCGAGGACAGTTTTTCCGTACTGACGAGCCTCCAAAAGTTTTGGCGGAGCTTCTTTGATTTGCAGAAATCCTCTAAGTCCTCCATCCACACCTCCATCGTCTTGAATGGTGAACTCGATGTCGTCAGCTCCAGCTCCGATCTGTCAAAACAAAATGATTCCTAATTCATCGTGATCGAAAAAGCAAAATAGATTTCCCTGATGCTGCCAATGGTTTTACCTGTGGACTCCGAGCCTGGCGGTCACCCGAAATTCCAGATTGGAGGGAAGAAATGAGAAGGCTGCCATCGCTGCCGACATTAGAGGATTTTGCCTTAAAACAAAAGATCAGATTTCGTGGTCAGAATTATTGAATCGTTTGTGAAAAGGGGATGTGGTCTAAAAATAACTTCTTTCGATTTTGCGCCAAAATTGAAGACGAACAAGTTTGCTATCACTTGTACAGGGTGTTAAACATGAACCAAAAATTATTTTGTGAACGTGACACCGTAATCCGGTTTCTTTTGAACCACCTTGTTATTTTCGAAATCGTACTCAAATTTTTAAAAGGTTTTAGAAAATCTCTTTTTCAGATTCACGTCACAAGAAAACACTTAAGATGAGCGTCTAAAATTTCGACTTTCGATTTTGAAAAATTATTTTGTCACGCAACCTATTTACTTGAGTAAATGAGTTTTAAGGATTAACCAATTGATATTTTCATTCAACATTTTGTTTTAAAACTGTGCTAAACCTTTTGCGAAAATTTGTGATTTCGAGAACAAGGAAGGTTCGAATTGAACGAAAAAAAACTACTGAGACACTTTTTGGAACGAAATGATGATCATATAAACTAAATAGATATTTATGACAAAAAAGACAAGAATTTCTGATAAATTTTTGGTACCTGTCCCCCATCATGTTTGAAGTTTCCGATTTTGTAACAATCAGCTAAAGCGAAAATACAGAGAACGAAAATCGCGTGGTTCAACGGAACTGTCATCCTGAAATCAAGTTAAGAATCCTTTTCAGGTAACAAAACAAAACTCAATCGACACGGAACTGTATTGAAAAGATTGTACTCACATTTTTACTAGTCTTTCTTATCAAACTTAAATCAAATTCGAGGATTCTGTTTTCCACTTTCAGAGAGAAAATTAGCATTGCTAGCAACACACAGAAGAAAAAAAAAGTTTGAATTACTCCTTAGTCCTTCATAAGAGAAGCCGAACTGAGATCGAATCATGGAACAAGCTCTCTTTTTAAACCCCACAGATTTACCTCGCATTTGGCAACGATTTGAATTTAGGCTAGTGCTTTTTAAGACAATAAAAACAGTTTTCAATTTAGGGAACGTGACAGCTTTTCCCAAGAGCTGAATGAGAGCAAGCTGCAGGGAGCGCGGTGGTGCGATCGGATATACAGGGTGCGAAAATTTTATACGACTTTTGTCGTTTATCCTAGTTATTTTAAGCTTATTATACCTTAATTCGTTAAAAAATATTTTTTTCCGGAAAAGATGATATTTATACATTAATTTATCACTAAATGTTAAAAACAGTTTTAAACACCCTGTCCACTTCAGAAAAGAAAAAATAGATTTTTTTTCTTTTTGAAAAAAAGCATGATGAAACTTGCAGCGTTTACTTGCGTCAGAAAAAAAAATTTCAGCGAAAATTTCTGGGACAAAGTCTCCCACTTTAAAAAAGAACTTCTCACATTCAACCTAAAACACTCAAACCTTGAATTTCAAGGACTACTTAATCTCTGATTCATTTTAAAACTTTTAGCCAGCAAAAAAATTATTTTCTATTGTATTTAAACAAAAATAAAAATAAAGAAGATATACGAAGAAATTGAAATAAGTACAGACGGATAGACAGAAAGAGAAAGCACAAAGAAAGAAAAATCAAAATTAAGTAAATTAATTCAAAGTTTATTTTCAAAACTAAAGACCTATTTAATATTTTTCGGTTTAAGCACATAAAAGGATTAGATAAAAATAACGCTTTTTAATTTAACAAATAATTTCCCCAACTTATTAGCTTTTTCTAGCAATACTTTCGGAACGTGATTTAAGCCCTTCCGGGTTTAAATTTGAATCGAATTTCTGATGTCACACGTACATGAAGACAGAAAGAGAGAAAGAAAGAATATAGAAGTTGTGACGGAAAATTCCACAAAAAAAAATATTTTATCGTAGAAAACTTTCAAACATCAACATGAGACAACATTTTGCGAGCATGTGATGTAAGAATGAATTATCAGATTTTTTGATTGACTAAGCTAGGTAGTTTCAAATCATTCAAACCATTTCTTGCTATCTGATTTCATCCAAACCTGTGCAGCTTTTTAACGAAAGATATAATGACGAAAATAGGTCAACTTACTTGACTTTCATAATTTTCTTCAATGAATCTCAAAAATCTTCTTTCTTTCTCTGCTGTTGTTGGAGTGGTGGTTTGTCACCAGAGATGTTCTCGTTTTATATTGTTTGAAAACAGAAAAACAGATACCATATAAATCTTTTTCCAATATTGAAGCATTGGCTTCGAAAGCACAATTGACTTGAAGATTAAAGGAGAATCAATTTATAGAAGAGAATCTTTCTCTTTCTCTTGAAATTTGAAGGCATCACTCAAACATGTTTTGGAGAGGGCGGGGGGCGACTAAAACCCCTTTTAATGAAAAACTAAGAGAACTGAGCTATGAATATAGTGTGACTCAAAAATAAAATTAGCTAAATTAATTTTGAAATTAAAATTCACACATAACCATTGAGTCGAGTGCATGAAAAAATAAGTCTGGCTTGTTTTCCAAATACTAAGAAATATTTTTGCTTGTGCAACTGGATAGACTTGAGGTTTCGTGCACCCGAACCAATGTTTATGTGACCGAGGCTTTAAATGTAAACTGATTTATTCTAAAATGAAGCATCAGTCATGATCGAAGCCTATTTACATCATGGACTAATGTAAGATTGAGATAATAGTCAATATCACTTTATCAAAAATAATAAATGCTATACTTCAAAATCTTATAACCTAATTTAGAGATAACAAGAAAAAATATCTCATCATGTTACTTTTGTATTTTTGGGTTTACTTAAACGTTGTAAAAAGATACTTTTCAAGATTAAAAATAGAACCTAAGATATTTAGGTCTAATAATAGAAATATAATTTAAAAACTTTTTCCAACTCGAAGATGAACAATGCAAATCCAAGCTTAAGTTTGAAAACAATGAATTAGTTTTATCAAGTGCGTTGCACACTTTTTAAGACATTTTTGTAAGCTAAAAAAAATGAGGCACACTTGAGTCTTTCTTTCTTTCTTTGCTGACATGAAATTATTTTTTCTAAAGTTTATTTCCTCTTGAAACTGAAAATGAGCTTTAAAGTTCAAAAACTGTGCCTCTTTCATTTCGTTCAGAATTTTAAAATGGTCTTAGTCGCTGAAACCACTGTCTGTAAAATATTCTGAGAGATATAGAAAGGTTTTAGTAATCCCACCAAAATATGTATTGAGCAATAAAGTTGTTTGTCATAATTTCATTTGCAAAGCTAAGATCTCACTTTGTAAAAAACAAATACCAATTTATCCATGTAACTAGATAATCAGACTACTAGTTGCTATGTGGTGTTTAGAAAAAATGCCCTCTATAATTGGAATTAAATTTTCCCTTCTGATGTTCATTTACTCTGAATCCCCCTCCCGAAATTAAATTCGAAAATTTTCAACGCAATAACTGAACAGCTCTTAATTTCTTAGAAACCAAAACTTGTTTCTAAATTGAAAAAAAAAATTCTCCTATAAAAAATGTTCTGAAGTCCATGCATGTGTTTCACAAAATTCAATTTTTGGGCAAAAAAAATTTGGCAGTCACGGTTCTTTTGGTAAGTTGGAATGGAAGTGAAATTATCTCAAAACAAATTTACTTCTTAAAGTGCAACTTCTATTTCACCACCGACCAGTGATATACAGCCAATGCAATCAAATGTTTGCTGTAATTATCTTTCAGAAACCTAAATTCTGTAAATGGGCAAAAAGAAATTTCTAAAAAAAAATATCTGAGAGAATCATCAATTTTATTTCACAGCTAAATTTAGTTTTAAAAAAATAAAGATCAACTTTTGTGTTTAAAGTTATTGTGTACGAAAAAAATACACAAGACCAGTTTGGCAACAAATCATTTGAAAAAAAATTTCATGTCATTTGCTTAAAACTAATTGTTTCTTAATAATCATTTGTTAATTAGTTCATGAAAAAGCATTAGGTTGATGGTAATGTCGAAGGGCTAAGTTTCAAGTTGGCAAAGTTAACATTTTTTTTTCAGATTTGTTTGCCTCAAAAATTTCCATGGAAAATTCCCATCTTTGACTCGTGAATTCTGAAGAAGACATGACACAGGATGCGTTGAAAATATTTTTAAGAAATCGTACTACAAGTATGTAAAGCTCATTAAGTGGCTTTTTAAATTAAACTTTCGTGGTTTAGTGCATATGATCATCTTTGAGTGATGGAATTTATTTCGAAATTCATCATTAAATGAAGTTTTGAACCATTATCTGTGGTCAGTCGTGGATTGTTCTTTAAACATTTCAATCTACTTCTTTTGTTTTTGCATATGTTGGTTTGAAATCATCCTTTGAGTCAATGATCGAGTAGAAATTAATGATAGAATAGAAAGAAAGAAAGAAAGCCTCTCTAATTAAATTAGATGGACACTGAGTGTACACATAATCGACAATGAGGTCAAACTTTTTACTGATTCATGGCGATTTTCAACAACAAATAGGCAGATAAGCTGCTGCGTTCTGAAAAACACAAGAAAATTGCCTAACTTCTTCAGTCTTGGCTTTCTTATGATGATCCAATCTCTTACTGGACTGGTGTAAGATAGGCTAATAGATAGATCCATTGAATTCAAATTCCGTCGTTCTTTGCACGAAAGATATTCAATTTTTTTTGCCAGTGGAGCCTCAAAAGAATTTAAGGAAAAAAAATTATTAATTAAAAAGTACAAGATATTAAAAAACTGTCACTATGCTAGCAGTCACTGGCACGCCTTCTATCTACCCCTCTTTTCTTTCCAGAGTTGAATTCCTTAAAACTGAGAGTTCATTGAGACGATTAAATAAGATTCTCAGAATTATCAAAAAAAAAATTTTTTCTCAAATACATTTTTTTATTTCTTAGAAAATTTTGTCTCAATTTACTTTTGAAGAATTTCATTGTACATTTTACGTCTGTGTACATACATACATGTGTAATTTTACATGCCTAATACCCAAACTTGCTTAAGTTAGAAATTTATATTAATTGTCAATTTAAATGCAGTACATAGGTACTAATTAAATTTAAGGGTTTAAACTTTAACAATAATTGTTTTAAAATTTCATAAGCACTCATTAAAAATTTCCTCATACTGTTAACATGAAAATGTATTTTTGTTATTTGTTTTCAAGATAAAGCAATTTTTCATTCACAAAACTCTGTTGCTGTTGGTGCAGTGAACACTCAGTAACAGGTCATCAATCTGTGTGTAAATTTGGCTCACATAACTTATATAAGTTATTGTGACAAGTTCAATGCCAAGAATAATATTTTATTTTATCAGTAACAGTTGAACATTCTTGTTATTACACCCCATGCTGACTTCCGTCAACTATGGTGCAATTTATTTACTAGGTATAAATTGACCATCCTTATGACAAATTTATCAGTCATGATTTGATTGTCTTCTGTTTCTGACTTTCAGCCATATCAAAGATTTGAGATAGACCTGCTATCTTGGACATATCTATGAGCCCTGAGAGTACTCACACAAAACTGGCAATGTTGTATAGAAAAATTTTGCCTGTTGATCTGATAAAGCTGTTCAGCATAGCAGATCCAAGGGAATAT
>LR051133.1:0-15000 GCA_900607525.1 Apocyclops royi
ATCGGTATTAAACTAAGCGCAGTTCCGGCCATCATTCTCATCGTGGCTGTTGGCCTTGGAGTCGAATTTACACTTCATATCTGTATTGTAAGTATTTTTCTTCTTTTTTTTTTTGATGAAATGGCCCTAGTTTCAATTTTTGTTGCTCTCACCCAGTGCTGCCAGAAATGTTGCATAAATTCCACCAAAGTAGCACTGTATGTTTTAACTTTATTTAAGACATCCAAATGCACACAATTTTAATTTTAACCTAAATTCCACCAAATCTGGCACCACTCTCGATGAAAGTTTATGTGCAACATAATTTATTTGATTGACCCTTGATTTATACGAGTGGGTCTACTTAAACTTAAAAAAACGATTTTGTTAAAACCTTTTTTTCTGACTTTCTTAAGTTGAACCAATAAGTGGCCAAATTTTCGTTGCATTGTTTTGCCTTTAAAGGCCGTGGCCTTTTATATAAGGACCTGTCAGGGTTGCAGTTTTCTAACCAGATTTACATGAAATTCGATCAGAAAATGCTTTTTTCGGAAACTTTTCTGCACCTCCATTAAAAATTTAGCGCCATGCACTCACAATCAATTTTACTCTTTGTATATTTTCTCTTCTTTTCTCATTCCATTTCTATTCCCTCTCTGTAACACTTTCTTCTATTTTTTTATTTTTTTATATTTACGCCACGTTCAGTGGTGCCAGATTTGGTGAGATTCCTATTTTGGTGGAATTTCAGTGAACTCTTTGGCAGCACTTTAAAAACGTCTAAGAAATGTTTTTCTTTTCCATATTTTCTTACATGTGAAATCTTTTTTTAAAACTTTTTTCTCGATAACATTCAGCAAAAATAAATTAGACCGATTCTGTAACAAAGGGAATTGAAATAGCATGCAATTTAATTCACAAAAGAAATTCCACCAAAACGTTTTCGCAATATAAAGTTATAGCTTAATTCCTTGAAAAAAACAAATCTTTTAGTAACAAAGTTCTAGGCTTCTAGAAATCTATGATCTTATCTTATAACCTTGGTATTTTTACTTACATTGGGATGAAACTTCGATATTAAGACTTACATTTGAATCAATGTTGCCCCAATTTTCATTTAGATTCCAACAAAAAATCACTTTGTATTATAAAATCACACTTTTGGTGAAATATTTTTAAAATCTGACAGCTCTACGAGAATTCGCAATCTTACCAGTGTTGCCATCAACAACATCAAAATTCCACCAAAAAAACATTACTTAACATTTCAGTGTCCATTAAAAGACATTGCAAGTGATTTTCTAGTTTAAGTTGTGGGGGAATTTCACCACATCTGGCAATCCTGAACATTTTATAAATCTTGATTTCCAAATAAAATTTCAGGGTTTTATTACGAGTATTGGAACGAGACAGCGGAGAGTAATGACGTCACTGGAGCACATGTTTGCTCCGGTCGTTCACGGAGCAATCTCCACTTTGTGCGGGATTATGATGCTCGCATTTTCACACTTCGACTTCGTCGTTAGGTAAGAAAAAGCTGTCCCGTTTTGTTCAATTCATTTCATTTTTATATTTGGCCAATGAAAAATGTTTTTGCAAACACACCACAAATTTTTTTTGTTTCTGACTGGGGTTTGAACCCATGTCGATGTCACCGTCTTAACCGCTGAACTCTTCATCCCCCCATGAAAATATTTTTATTTAAAATTTAAAATTAATTAATATTACTTAATATTGATATGAGTCAATTTAAAAAAATGTTTACCAAAAAATTAAACAATATTACTGTCGATCAATTTAACTAGGAAATGGCTAGTTGGAAGTAGCTACAAAAAATTGACTATTTGCTACAACATCGAGTTGCAAAGAACTACAAAATGCAAATATGACCAATTTCAAAAGTTGAAGCTTTGCTCAAATGGATATTTTGTCATGTAACGTGTTTTTCAGCAATTGTCATTTACGTAATGATTGTTGACCCCATCAAATATCTTTCAGACTTTCTTTCTTTCTTTCTTTCTTTCTTTCTTTCTTTCTTTCTTTCTTTCTTTCTTTCTTTCTTTCTTTCTTTCTTTCTATCTATCTTTCTTTCTTTCTTTCTTTCTTTCTTTCTATCTATCTATATTTCTTTCTTTCTTTCTTTCCTTCTTTCTTTCTCTCCTTCTGTCTCTCTTTCTGCCTTTCGTTCGTTTTCTTCCTTATTTACATTTTCTCTCTCATTTTATCCTTTTCTTTCTTATCTTTCTAAGTTTTATGATTGTCTCTGTCTGTATAGTTGACAGAATTTCTTTTTTTCTTTCTCTCTTTCTTTGCTACTTTCTCTCTCTCTTTTTCTGTGTTACTTTCGCTCTCTTTCTTTATTTTTCTTGATTACTTTCTTTCTGTCTTTCTCTCTCTCTCTTTCTTTTGTCTCATTTCTTTTCTCTTTGCATTTAACTTTGTTGTTAAGTGGTGACACTAAATCTTGCTCAAAACATGTTATGTGTAAATAAACAATTATTATTTTTGCTTTAGTATATAAACAGGAAATCTTAATAGAAGTAAATGTATAAAAAATTAGAAAAAATAACTAAGCTGATCTATTTATCTTATAACGAAAAAAGTTACTTTGGAAAATGATCTAACTTTTAATTGTGTTAAACATAAGGAATCAATGTTTACGACAAAGTTTGTAAAAATCTTTGATAAGTTTTCAAAAAATATTTCATGTTTGTACTGAAAAATACCAGCCTATCCGTTGCCAGACGTCTGGGGAAATTTTACGAATCTTTTTCTGGCAGTACTTGTTTGCACCCTTTTTTATTTTCAAGACCCTTGAATTGTTAAATTATCTTTGAGAGTAAATGAAAAAATCTTAAAGAAAGAAAGAAAGGGAAAGAAAAAGAAAAGGAAAAGGAAAAAAGAACAGAAACCAATAAACACAGAAAAATAAAAACATTAAGAGAGAGAAAAAGAGTAGGAAATGAAAAAACTTTTTTAAGGTAAACAGAACAACTTAGTTTGTCTAATCATTACTTAATAATAAGTAATCATCTTCAAACTAGCTTAAGTACAAAGATTATTGTATTGCTTTCATGTTTTAACATTTTCCTAGGTAGATGTATATAGGTTCAACTTTCAAATTGTCTTAATGTTAAATTGTCGCAAGTCCCGTACTGTGGCAAAAATGTAATTTCTAACCTAGCCTGTAACAGGGTGTCTACCCCTAACCCTGCTGGGGGGACCAGATCCTTTTTGCGACAATATTGGATCACCCCGTTATTAAAAAAAATCTTTGATTATATCTCATTTTACTGAAAAAAAATTTCTTCCTAAGACCCTCTAGCCTAGAGCATTCATTAGAATGAGATAGAGAAAAAAAATAGAAAAAGTTTAGAGACCCCAATTAGTATTTTCTGTCCAACACAAGTGACAGGCAATTAATCTTTTGCTTGTTAAAAAATAGGTAGTCGCAGTCAATACTGTGTACTAAAAAATTTAAAACATTAATAGCTAATATTTTTATTATCAATTTTTAAGTATTTTTAAAGAATGCAAAATTATTGTCATATTATCAATAATATTAATTATATTTCTAAAAAGTAGGAGTAGAGGCGGGGAAATCACCCCTCCCTTTTTCCCCCTAGGGAAGTTAGAAATTCATTAATCTTTTTTTTTAAATACAAAGTCAGGCTAGTTCAGTTAATAAAAAAATAAACCTCAAGTTTTCAAAATTATTTTTTAAGGGGGGAGGGAATGTTTTCAAACTGTTTTAAGTTAAGTCTAGCGTGCTTTATTAAAAACAAGTTTTTTGTTACTTATTGGAAAACTTTACTTTAAATATTTAATTTAAAATGCTGAATGTAGAGAAATGTTTTCAAAAGTAAATGTTTTTGGACATAGGTAGGCTAATGGGAAACCAATGATCAATGTATTTTATAGATGGCGCTAGATGAAAGTGGTAAAATTAATTCAGTTAATAATATTTTCAAACTTGACTGATTTGGGAGAAGGACTAAAATGTTCATGTTGATTTTAAGATACCTAAGACATGTTTGAAAATATTTTATGCTTTTCATTAAGTTCCCTTTGTAAAATTTTAGTCAATTTGTTGCCTCCACATTGATCAATTAATTTTCAGAAAATGGTCACTTTAAAAAAAAGTTTAAAAATAGAAAACTAATTTACATACTCCTTAAGAAGCTAAATGATTTGCTAGAGTAATTGTAAACAGAATATATATTAAAGTGCATTCTTTTGTTGTATTGTTACACAAATTAAAATTCTAATAAATTTTGTCAAAATTTAGTAAATCTTTTAGACCAGTTTGCAAAAAGCAAAAAAATGACTCGGTGTAGATTTTAGCCTAATCAGCCCTACACCCAGGGTTGATAAATTCATTAAGGTCTCTGACTCCCCCTTCCCCCCCCCCAACTGTGACCCCACCTTTGTCGGTAAAATTTAATTGCTCCCTCTATGTAAAATATTCACCTCAACTGAAAAAATTTACATTTTTGTTGAAAATTAATTTTCAATCACGGAATAAGTCAAGACAATTTTTTCATTGTTGATATAGGTAGATAAATTTCAAACTAACATGCCATGCGATTCTTACATTTCCGTACCCCCCCCCCTCCCCCGTCTGGACTTGGTCAACGGGCCATCTTGTAGGATGTGGTCGCATTTCCCATACCATTGCAGTGTAAATTTATTGCTAATTCAAAATATTTTTTTATTTTAAAACAAAAAATAACCTAACCTAACCTAAATAGAGTGCCTTAGCACCTAGCCCTTCCGGGGGCAGCCAATTTAGAAGATAAAGTTACGATAAGTACCTAAGGACATCGATGAACTATGACTAATTTTGGTTAAAAAGGAAAGGAGATAAACTGGCAATACTGAGTTGGTTTAAAAAGAAAAGAATCCTTTTATTGGATTTACAAAAAGGGGTTAAAATCGTCATATCCAATTAAGTTGTATTTGTTGCTGGAATTTTTTTTTAAAAAGCGTAGGGGGGGGGAAATTTTTGGTCGTAACAATACCAGGAATGCTCAGTGGTCTTTATGAAGATATCAACCACTGGTTCTCTCTTGCTCTCTCTCTCTCTCTCTCTCTCTCTCTCTGTCTCTCTCTCACACACAGACAAATTCTCCTTTTTTTCTTTTTTTTTCTTTTTTTTTCTTTGAAATTTGGTAAAATTCTTCTGACAACTCTATCCAAAGTCTCTCTTTTTCTTCTTTAAAAATTTTTTTAATCATTTTTTTTACATAAAAGAGCATTCACTGTGGTTGTCCACAATAAAGAAAAAAAATAGATTAGCTTTCAAATAATTGATAAGATTAAAAAATACCACAAAACCATGTGGTGTGGGATGTGATATCTGACCTTCATTTTCTTGTGATTCAACTTTTCTCAGCACGAAATGTTTCTCAAATCTAAGATGACAAAGTGCAAAATTATTTTGTGACAATCGTTTCTAACTTACCAGGGGTCGCCATTTATAACAGGTGGGGTGTACCTTCACGGGGGGGGAGGGGAATCAATCAATATATTTTTCATAAAACAACATTAAAACCATATATGTATTCTAAAATTTATATTTACAATTGAACGACAATTTTCATGATGAAATTTTATAACCCCTTCCCCCCCCCAAGAATCGGTTCTGTGTATGTCAATCTCATCTGAGGAGAATCTAAGTTATGAATAATGGCTGTTGTGATTTTGTGAACACTGGTGTTTAGATTTTTGTCAATAAAAGATGTTTTCTCCCTGTCTAGTACCGATGGAATTTGAATTCGATTTGTGAAATGAAAAATACTTTGGTTAAGAAAAACGAATGCTTGAAAATAGTCATATTTCATGTCGTCGCATTTTCTGTGTTGCCGCCAATCTAAAATTGTATCTTTATAAAGAAATTTGTATTTAAGTCACACTGTTTTGAAAATTTATCATCAAATTCATTTTCCAGGTATTTCTTTCTCGTGCTGACTGCATTGATATTTCTTGGACTATTCAACGGACTCGTTTTCTTACCTGTTCTGCTGATGATGTTAGGCCCACCTGCCGAGGTGATCCCCAATGATCATGGTGACGCCATAGCTCCGCCAACCCCAGGTGAGAATTTTGCCCCCTGATAGCAGTGCTGCCGGAAATGTTATCTTCTAAATTCCACCAAAATTAAAATTGTACTTGGTGTTTGTTGTTTGAATCGGGATATTTCACCAAGTACGGTATTACTACTAACCTTACTCGTCAAAAATACTTAAACAAAGACCTCTAATAGTGAAGAAAGTCCATTACTTATTTCTACCGATAATAATTGTAAAACAACAAAAATTTCTACACGAGTAAACGGCCTAGCTTAAGAAAATTAAATTTTATCTCAACATGAGCCTCAAATTGAAAAGATTCAAGAAGATTTTTTTTCATTACTTCAGAGCTTCCTCACGCATCTTCCAACCGGAAACACAACAGAGGAAGTGGATCAAGTCGTAGATCATCCTCGCAAAATTCATCGATGCGATTCACGCAACCTCCGCCGATGACAACACTGACCTCGAGCAAACGTCACAATTCCGAAATTTCTCTGAGCACCATAGCCGAGGAATCCAACTCCTACTCCTCTTCATCTCACTCCTACTGCTGCTCCAAGACTCCAGAGTGCTCCTCCAGGCATACAAACAGTGCTCCGATGACGTCACTCAATGGAGCAAGTGTCTTTGTTGAACCTCACGTGACTGTTGAAACAACGACTTACGTAAGTCGACAACTTAAATGAGTTTAAAATGTTGCCAGAAATATTTTCAAACCCCCCGAAATTTGGCTTTTTTAAAAGATTGTCATTTTTTAAAGTCCACATTGAAGGCTGAAGTTGATAAATTCTTTCTCTGTGTCTTTGACCTTAAAATAACTCAAACTTAAAATGAAAACTCTTAATGTGATGAACCATTCGTGGTCAAATTTTTGGGTCAAGTATTATAAAGCCTTTAAGATCGAGCCTAAAGATGACTAGTAGTTCGAGATCTCGGTAATTTGTAAATGAATTGAACGTTGTATTTTCTTATAGGGAAACGGAAGTGGAGACTCTTCCACCTGTTCAACCCCCACACCTGGTGGACAGGTGACCAAGGTAACTGCCACTGCAAAGTTCAAGGTCGAAGTTCACGCACCTAGTACACTCGAGCGGCCCTCCGGCTCGCGGCAAAGGTCGCGAAGGAATTGTTCGGGTCAGCGATCGAACCCCGGCGGGGCATGCTCTCATAACACCCCGCCCGGAAGTGTCCACAGCAGTTTAAGCGACTCAGTTCAATCAAGTGTTGGCAACAGTGTCTCCTCAAGTCTTTCGAGTAACGAAGGGGACCTCGGGTTTTCAGAAAAGTGAATTTGAAAGTTCCTATCGTAAATGAACACGATTTTCAAAAGTGTTTTTTGCTCAGAAATTTGTAATTAGTGATTTATTTATCTTATTTTTTTTCTGTGAGTTGAGATATTTATCATATCAACAATCAAGTATCATTTTGCTACATTAACATCCTAAAAATTTGAAGTTAATTTTGCAATCTTCATTGTTTTTTTAATTGCTTTTTTCTGTAATTCTGTAGCCGGTAGCAATGAAAAACATTTATTCTTAAAATAAGTTTGATCTGTTTATAAAAACCAATTAATCAATGACTACCTACACAGTAAATCAACGCTATCTACTAGAGATGAGTTCAGACCTTTAGTAAGCCTCCAAATCGAATCTCGAGGAGTGCCTTTTGTTAAATTTTGAAATGTTTTTTTGTTTCTTTGTCCCGACATTGTACAACCAAGATATTGATCAGTATTGAAGCCTCCCTTTACCAAATGTATCGTTTCAAACAGAAGTAAAGGTTTTTTTAATAATTGTCAAAGGTATGTTACAAATTTTTCTGCCCAATAATTGTCCCAAAAAATTATTTTTATGCAAAAATATTTCAAACCAGCAATCACCGTGTAATGCCTAGTTGCCTCCTAGCAATACGACTGCGTATAATTACATCTACTCAATGCTCTATCAGCAATAATTATAATTAAAAAAATTAATGTATTAGAATTGTAAATAAGCTAAAACAAATTTGCGAGGCTGTGATGACTTTAACTGTGATTTGAAAAAACCTTTCGTGCTCTCAAAACAATTGTATTGCATTGTAACTTAATATTGAGATATCTCAGCTACTTTGGCGAAGCATTTTTTCATTTAAAAAATATCTTTTGGTCTTTTTATGATTGCATTGTCTTATTTGTAATAAAGTTTTGTTAAAACACTATTGAAACTTCTTTCTTTTCCAAACTAATGAACTTTAAGATAATTTTATCTAGCATATGAAGTCTAAGCTCGAAAGTCGGTAACTCGAAGCATTATTCATAAGCACTAAAATAAAACCGAATTAAAACATTAATGGTCAACATATAGAATCAATTTTCAATTTAGATTACAACACTAAAAAACAACATTTTGAGGCCGTTCAAGATTGACAAGTTTGAAGAAAACTTCCAAATATTTTGGCGATTTCTTCGCTAATACGAAAATATTCATTTCCAAATTCCGATTTGTCCACCTGCAATCATAGTTATAAATATATAATGCAATTTGAGAGCTGTATGCTTAAAATGAAGTATTTGTAACTCAAATGTTCAAGATATTAAAAGTTAAAATGCCCCGAATTATCATTTAAGAGAGTTGGAACTCAAAAAATGCATTTGACAAACTCACTCGCTAACCGGAAATGAATTCAATGAAATGAAATACCTTGTCCGTGTGGTAGATGCCTAGAAGTCGTATAACATCCTTCCGATTAAGTTTTCTACAATAAAGAAGTACTATTGTATATATTACAGTAATTTTCCATTGCCGATAATGCGAAAGTTGACTCACAATGAATTTAAAAGATTTTATCTTCATACTGGAAATATGATAGACTAATGTTTTATGTATTGCATGATAACCAAACAAGACTCAAAGTTGTTAAGCATTTTATACACGTTCTGTCAAAAGAAATGGGAGGCCACATGTGGAAACTTTCGGCACTAGGTTTGCTAGCAATTAAAGGTATTTAGGTATCATTGGCATGTATTGAAAATATTTTCTTATCTTTGGAATGATATTGTCAACCAAGGTAAAACCTTAAAGTGCTAGCGAACCTATCGGCCAAAACTTCGGCCTCCCATTCTTTTCATACATCGTGTTGCTTATTTACAATAAAGTACTTCATTAAACTTAGCTGAATGATTTCTGACAAAACGATCTAAACTAGCGAATTTTCTAGAGAAATGGATCTCGATTTTGCCATAATAAACAAATTTTAAGTGGTCATCTTAATTTAACAACTAACTTTTTTTAATATCAACATGTACACTTTGTGAATACCGTCCTAAAAGAGTTGTCAAAAAAACCCTCTTAAATCTTACCTAGCAATCTTAAATACCTATACCCTACAAACCACTGACGTAAGACAATCGAGATAATAAAAAACTTCAAGTTTTTTCCGTTTACCTTTCGGAGACCGAAACATTTAGAACGTCCAAGTTTTTCAAATGTTTTGGCGAGAATTGCTTCAAAACAAATGTGGTGAAATTTTCCAAACCTCGTTTGGCCTGTTCATTTAGTTGACCGACCGCTTTTTCCAAAAATTCTTTTTTCTTTTTGGCAGCAATGGCAGCTTCGAGCTGATCTAGATACTTAGCTAACATTTGTCGCTCTCTCTGACAAGTTAAGCCTTGCTTGTGTATTTTTCCGACAATGGATTCGGCATCTTGAAATTTCGATTGAGACAATATCAGGTCTTCATCTTTCAGAGCTATTGAACCCTTATGGAGAAAAAATAATAATTTTGATTTAAAGTTCAAAAACAAAAAGCAACGACAATGAAAGTCTTTTTTTAAAAACAAAGTTTTTTCAATTAGCAGGGGATACATTTTCCAACGTAATTTATCCTTGCAGTTAGCCAGTGTTGCCAGATTTGGGGAAATTACCCAAGTCAGAAGTACCTATTAACTTTTCTTTTAACAAGGGGCTTAACATTGAACAAACATGTTTTTTTAATTTTGGGGAAATTTTGATGACATTTCTGGCAACACTGGAGTTAACTTACCTACCTGTCGGTAGAGTTTTCAGATATATGGGAGGCCGCTCTAGCTACCGTTAACATGAGCTATTAACTTTGTTGACTGTAATTGGTATATTATACACCGCATCTGTGCTTACGAAAAAAAAACCCTTTTTGAGGGAGCCATAGCGTGCCAAATTAAATGATCTGAATTCTCCTGTGAAGTTGCCCTTTTTAAGACATTAGATAAATACTTAGTCTGTCTAATCAGACTGTTTTTCAAATCTATAATGTCATATGGGGCTATTTCATTAAATCTATGATGTCCCATGCAGTCAATTTTTTAATCTCCTCAGGACAAAAGGTATTTTAAGTATTTTTAGAAATCCACCAAATCTGGCACGACTGAATAACATACCTCCCGTGCCAGAATTTCAAAGGTTAAATGCAAGTTATCGCTTTGGTAGAGCCAGAGGTTCTGGCGACATTGTTCGAGCCGTCGACGCAATTCGTCACTGAAGCCATCTTTGGTAAGTCGGAGAATTTCTTTGGCAGCCACGACTGCCTCGTCTGCCAAAACCTTTTCCCTACTATAAGAAAATTTTATTCATTTGTTCTCAAATTCTCAATGGAAACAAAGGTCTGTAAATAGTTGGTAGTTCGTTTAAAACTCCGTGTTGAAACGAAAATGAAACAAAACTCATTGGGGAGGTCTCATATAGTTGCTCTTCTCCTGGGCAAAGGGCCAGACCCATAATATGTATAGATTAATTTAAGTTATTTTTGTTTCAAAGTCTGGTTAAAAGTGATTATCAGTAGTCGCAGCAAGTGGTGCTTAGATATGCTTGAGTTTCAAAGTATATGAGGAGAAGGCACTGGTAAACTCAAATCAAAAATTAAATATGTGACAGGTCAAAGTCACATCTTCTGTTTTTAGAGCTTAAAAATGGTAATTTTTGTAATAGTAGACTAATTTTCCGATGGCTAAGGAAAGTTTGAACTCAAATGCAGTTTTTTTCAATTACATATTTACCCAATAAGGACTTCTAAAAATAGGCAGAAGATTAGACATCATACAACTGAAAATTGCCCTTGGACTTTAACATACCTTCTCTTCATATACTTTGATTGAGTTTCCTAAGATAAAAACAACTTGGAACCGTTTAAATTATGCATATTTTTGGGTAAACAATCTTTATATTTTGGTGGAAAAATTCATTGACGTGTAAAAATATGTCATAATTTTTAACAGAACAAACGACCTTCTACCTTTACGAGGAAAATAAAAAAAACTGCTCCAGACAACGCGAATTGAATTATGTTCCGAAATGAAAGTATCATTTTAAACGGTGCCGTATAGCAGGGATTAGAAAAATTCTTCATCGGTCCGTTACATAAAGCTGATTCCGCAACAGAAAATGAAATATTCTACGCATTTAAGTAAATTGTGGTTTAAGAGATGTACTCATTTTTCTTACCCGGGCCTAGTCGGACTAGCCCGGCTCGGTATAACATGAACTTATCCCAGATAGAGAAGCAGCCCATGCCGATGTTGCCAGAAATGTCGTTGAAATTTCCCCAAAATCTCAACAAAATTTTGCCTTTTCGATAGAAGTATCTATTTAACACAAAACTAAACAATGTTGAATTTAAGTTCTTTCTCCAGATATGGCAACACAGGCGAGGGCCAGTGTGGCCAGATTTGGTGTTTTTTAAGCCAGTTATTTGTAAAATTCAATGTATTGGTTATTTTTTTGGTGGAATTTTAACACCTTTTCTGGCAACACTGGCCACCCGCCCACAACTAATTACACACTAAGACGTTTTCCATTGCTTTTCAATGTAAATGGGATCTACCTGAATTCGAGGTTCTCCTTGAGATGACGCCACTTGTTTTGAATAGATGAATCGAAACTCTGAAATCAATATTAGAATGCGATTTTTGAAATATTAAATGATTTTGGTATTATTGGACATTATACCAGTGTATACGACAAATGACAATGACTAACTTAATAAATGAAGACCAGAAAATTATGTACAGTTTCATTGATGTCTTTTGTGTTTACAGCTTTGTTCAGAACTGATCATTTCTAGCTCAAAACGAACCTCCAGATGCCTAACATTGCTTACATGCTGATTAATTAACCAATCAGAGCACAGTATTAAATGTTAAATGGTCAAACGGAAACATCACACCTGGATCCCATGTGTGTTGTAAATAAGGAAAATCTAACTTAAAATAACCGAAATGTAGATTTCTTAATATACCTTATGATAATCTTAAAAATATTGATAGCATTGTAAGCAGTGTTGCCAGAAATGTCATGAAAATTTCTCCAAAAACTGATCAAAATATTGTATAGTCCATATAAATACCTTTTTAGACACAAAACTTTATATTTCCAAATTTAGGTAATTTCCCCAAATCCGGCAACACTGGTTGTAAGTTTAACACAGACAGTTACAAACTTGGATCAGCTTGAAAATGAAAATCGTGGCTGCCAGATATGATACTTAGATTCCACCAAAAACTAAATATTCTAGTCTAATAGGGTATTACTTCATTTAATTTCATCAAGTCAGGTAAAAAAAATTGCTGGATACGTACTTGGGCAATGGTTAAGTGATGAACCCATTTGAAATAGTGGCTCTCAACTTCATTTATAAGACTCAGAGATTCTTGATGATGCCTTTTTCGTAAAAATTTACGAACGTTTCCGAGTTGTTGGCAAAATATCTCATGCAGCAAACTCCCAGACTTTTTGTTGTGAGTCGCACAAGTTCAGGGTTCCTTGTCAAAAAAAAAATTCTCGGAGTTAGAGATGAGTAGGTCGGAAAAACCGAAACAAAATCATTTAATTTACTTCAAGCCATGGTCACGTAACCACGTCGGCGGCCGTACGAAACTATAGGTCTAGCCTGTTGCACGAATTGAATAAGTATTTTCGTTTGCACAACGAGCTAGACAACTGGTTTCGTACGGCTGCCCTGGTGGTGTGATTTGACCGAGGCTTAAGATTGAATTTCGTGACAAGTTTGGTGAATACCCACCCAGAAGTATTTTTTGACCCAACGCGAAGTTTGAAAATGAAGGAATATAGCAATTCGAGCCTAAGTGTTGACAATTAGAGCTTTGACACTACAGAGCTACAACTAAAAGTTATTTCGACAAAATAAAAATTCGACAAGTTCTCGCCTCATTTTCTTGATGTGATGATGAAGCACATCGCAAAAATCCGAGATTTTTTTCAAAGATTCGATCTCGAACGGATTGCAAATTGAAACTCTTTGTTCAATGACCCTCACAGTATCGTACACTGCTTTGTCATATCTGTCAACATGATTCTTGTGATTTTGAAGTTCTCCATCGGGATGATCTCTTGCAGTCATGAGAAGTTCTACGGCCAAACAGAGATCCCTTTATTGAGGGAGTTTATAAGTACCGCCCTGGTCCGGACGCAATTTAAATTTTTTACCCCAGTAGTTCCTGTGGGTGGGACCCGATCATCAAAAGATATTTAAAACCCAAAATTTGACATGATTTTTTTGCCGATAATGGTTTTTTCCAAGATGGAATAATATCAAAGCAAAAGAGACTTGAATTTTTTAAGATGCTAGTGTACTATAGGGTGCATATTCACACGAAATTCTTTAAACTTTTCTATGTTGTCTTAAGCTAAATGAATATGGCTGTTAGATATCTGAGACTATCTAATAATATTTAGGAATTTTCATAATACTGGGCACAAAGGAGAAGAGACGGCAGATGGTAACAATTTCGGATCCCTTCCGAAAAAAATTCTTCATTAGATGGAGAATCATTTTGAATTCAAATTTACAGCTTCTGAAAGGACTGTTTGTTATTCTTTACCAACACGGTAAAATTATAATTACGTCTTATTTTCTCGAGATTTCAGATTCAGTGAATTCAAGGGGCTCATATTGTGAAAACAAAGTTTAACACGACTTAATAACTTGACTTATGTAAGTAAGTTTTACACACATTTGACTCAAGGTATTAAATCTTCATGCCACGGATCACTTACCGCTTACATTGGGGTAAAGCTCCTTGTATTGAGTTTGCCACAGTGACAGGTATACGAGGGAATTGTAAACGGATTCCAAGCACAAGTCAATGCAATCTCCATAAAGATTTAGACTCAAGAAAATCGCTCCGGCCTTCCGTTGCGCGTCTATTATTGCCGGTAGACTTGTATTTAGGCATGTGGGGCAATACGGCCTTGGACACATTTCAAAGTTCAGAAGTAAGGCCTCAGTGGACGATTGAATCTCACCGATGATTTTAATAAAAATGTCGTAAGTCTCGTCGTTTAATTCGGTATCCGAATTAGTGAATTTTTTAAGTAAAATTTCAGCCAACTCCATTTCAATATGAATCTTCTACACTTTAGATAAAGGAGGTTTCTGAAGGATGTTGCTTCAACGATATGCAAGTCTACGCACGATTGAACCTGTTATCGCAGTGTTGTCAGAGACATCTAATAAAATATCACATTTCTTCTACAAAATCTCACCAAAAATATCCCTATATCTTTTTCTTTCAAAATACCCAAGAAAATTAATTAATTTACTCTAAACTTTTATTCCAATTTTATATTCTCCATTTTTCCCCAAAACAAATGATTTCCCCAAATAGCTTGAAAATTCTCCAAAACAGGAAAATTTACAAATTTCTTTGGCAGTAAAGGCAGTGTGCCACAGTTCACAAAAATTATTGACGGGCGCAGCAAAAATAGATCTTGCGTTGCAAAAAAATACTATCTCTGTTTCTCAATGTAAGTTTGATATAGTAAAAATAAAATAAAATCAGGTGAACGCCATAATCATTACTAAATTTGCAAAAATGAAGTAGGTAATTTCAGTTCCTTAACAACCAGTGTTGCCAGAAATGGGGTAATTTCCCCATTTTGGTGAATTTTGAATCTTCATGGGGAATGAAAAAAGACTC
>LR051134.1:0-14992 GCA_900607525.1 Apocyclops royi
AGGGGGCTGTTTTCCCCCGACATGGCTACCGGCTGGGCCCATTGAATATGTTAGTTTAGGTTGTAAGATTAAAAAAATCTATTTTGGCAGCAGTTTGGAAACGCGATAATTTTACATTACGACAATACGGGATATGCGACAATTCGAAATCGATTCTCCATGACAGAATTTTAATAATAATTTGATATTTTCACAAAAAAAAGAAAAAGAAAAAAGAGATATCAGACTCTTATGTTTCAACAGCGAAGAATATTTTTTTAATGAAAGAGTCTGATATATCCGCAGTATTGCCAGTTTTTGGGGAAATTACCAAATAACGAAACTATTCACATATGTGTCTACAAGAGGTTTGTTAATAACTTTTAATGTTGTATTTAAGTTTTGGGGAAATTTTAATGACTTTTCTGGCAACAATGCATATACCTTATGAATCCGAAATAAAAATAAATATTCTCATCTAAAGAATTCTTATTAATTCGATTTAAATTTTTCACATTTATCGTGTTCCCCAGTTTCTGACAAAATAAACTTGATTAGTATAGATAAAATATTTTTTGTGGTTTTCACACGAGCAGATTAGAGCTGGGTTGAATTTCATGTTGAAAAACGAGCAGGTTTCGTATTGTCGCAATTTCCTAAATGTCGATATCGGTGTCCCGATGCCCTCCAAAAAGGGAAATTTTTTGGCATTTCAAATTTTGAAAAATACAATTCGTAATTTTAAACTTGAGACAGTTTCACATTGCTGCCACATGTGACAATTTAGAAAATGACCATTTGCATTAAGCACCTAAGAATTCAAAATCTATGGGAAGCTTTTATTTTAGATTGAGTTGACTTTGTCGGCTGATTTTTATGTCCCTATATATTGACTTAATGAAATACTCAAAACAACAAATATCATTCAACTTTTCTTTAAAAAACTTGTATAAATTTCAGATAAAACTAACTAATAAATATATTAAAGTTGTCTCTATTTGAAATATGAGGATATTGAATTTACAAAAAAAAAAAAGATGAAAAAAGATTTTAGATTCGGTTTGTGACAATTTTAATGAAGTCAATGTTACAAGGGTAAGTCATTTAGAAGACAACAATTATTATTTTGTTGACAAAAAAAATTTGGGGCCCGACATGAAAAGTCGAAAGTGCACAAAACCACGAGTCTAGCTTGTTTTGCAAATGCAAAAAAAGTATTTTAGTTTGTGCAACTGGATTGACTTTAGCTTTACTGACAAACAGTGCATTTTACAATTTGACAAACTGCTCATTTGACTTTTTGTATACCTCCTCTCATTCCAAAGCCCAGGTGTGATTTTTAAATCAAATCTGCGCAATTTAGAGAAAGTTAAAGAATTGATCGGAAGTTCAAATGTTAAGTCACGAAACCTCTTCGAAGGTAAATAATCTGACCATATTTCAATATTGAAGAAAAGACAAAATCAGTAGTGCCATATTTGGTGAAATTTCATGACTTGGAACCGACTACGTTATATATTGTTAACATTTTGGTGGAATTTACAATTCTAGCAGCATTGTCCAACTGTTATCCAAATATTTCATTTTATTTTTTCTTTACTAAAATCTTACGAAAAAAAATTTTTTTTGATAGTCATTTTAGACATTCTAAAACAATGATCAGTTAAATTATGTAAGATGACTTTGATACTAATTAAAAATTTAGGAAGATTTGTAAAATTTAATGAAAGTGATCTATTATTAAGAAACTTCATATACCAACACTTTTGGGCTCAGTGGGTCTTGTGGGACCCAAGCATCAAAAAACAATGGGAGGTCGCATACCAAAACAAATTCCGCTAGGATCGCTGGCCATTACAGGTATCTGTGTATCGTTTGACAGAATTTGAATATTTTTTTTCCTTTTTTGAACAATCTATTTAACAAAGGTTAAATCTGATCAAATGTTTGGTACGTGACCTCCCATGAAAGCACAATGGGCCTGATAGACCCCAAAATTGTACCTTGATTTTTTTGTGTGTGACTGAGGTGTTCAAGCTTGAGTAAATCATCAACATTTTTTTATTATGCATTTGCTGTCTGATTGGGGCTTTATTAATCCTCGGTCACATAACCATTCGGTCGGGCGCACGATACCTCAAGTCTTTCTTGTCGTACAAAAAGAAATAATTCTTTGCAGTTGTCAAATAAGCTAGACTTATGGTCTTGTGTGCTCGACCCAATGGTTTTGTGACCGAGGCTCTAAATGTACCATAAAAGTCACTGAAACAAAAAGGCCTGAAAGATATATCTTTCAGGCTAAGTATGTCAATTGACCCAAAATTAAATGGCTGTTTAAAATGCAATAAAAAATGTCAACACAATACAATAATTTATTACAAGTAGTAATTCTCATAACATATGTACAGTGTTTGATTTTAAGAAGCGACTATATGTGATAAATTGGGGGAAGGGGACAAATAACAAAAGTTTGAAATTATTTTTATTCGACAAATTGTTTTAATCGGGAGTTCTCATACTGTCGCAGTTCCCATATTGTCGCATTGGGAGTCCTGCAGCCCCCGGAAAGGCTAAGGGCCAGCCCCCTGTATTAGGCCAAGCTACATTGTGTAATTTGGCTTTTGTAAGTTTAAAAAGTACTATTTTCAATTTGAAATCCTACGGCCGTGTGAATAGAGAAGAGTTAATTGATATGTTTATTCTAGTTTCAATCTCATAAAATGTTATCAACATTTTTTGGTTGGCAATGCTTGAAAAAACATGTCATAGGTCAAGAGACTTTGTCTCGGCTCGAAAAAGGGAACACTGTTTCAAATGTTGAAAGCTACAGACTTTGTTTATTTTAATAGAAACGCAACGGTCTATAAAATCAATTAAGAGCATTTATTGAGAACTTTTGTTGTTGGGAACTGTTCCAGGAACTGTCACATTTTTTAGGGAACTAAAATCTTTTTTTTTTTGCATTTGTTATTTTCATTAATACTCAGATGGATCTGCCTCGACATTTAGACGACTATTGCGACACTGACGTATTTTTTGATCCCGTCGGTTACGTCACCACTGTCCAAACTAATGCTGTCGAATTCTCTATTCGATCTTTCATTGATCTTAATCGGGTCGAGCTTAAACCCGTCCTCAAAATTTGGCTTCATCTGAAAGGTTTACTTCAACTGTTTGAAAGACGGAACAACATTTTAAACTTGCAAGTTAGATATTTTTTGGCGGGATTCAGAGTTGCCAGATCTGGTGGAATTCCTTAATTTGGAACAAAAATCTTTGGTGTCTATAAACCGAAAGAGAAAGTTTACTAGCTTGTTCCATTTTTGTTGGAACTCTGCTAACATCTCTGGCAACCAGTGTTGCCATAAATGTCCTCAAAATTCCACCAAAAATAGAACAAATTATTGGACGTTCTATCTTGAATACCCTACAGACACAAAAGTTTTAAGTTCCAAATTTAAGGAATTCCACCAGATTTGGCAACACTACTGGTAACACTGTAATTGGATTCCCAAAGATAAATTTGACACTAGAAAAGAAACTAGATTAACACTAAGTGAAGACTAGATATTAAGATAAACTAATATCAAACTAGTGTCTTAAAACTATTTTAATTTCCATTTAAAACTAAGTTTTCCTAAAATATCATTTCTGATTTGTAGTTCGGTTTAAGGAGGTTGGGTTCGCATAAGTTTTGGTGAAACTTTTTACATCATTTCTGGCAGCATGGCCTGTGTTTTGCACACCTGCAGTCGATGTTATAAAAGTTATTTGACGCGAAAATCCACGTAATGACTAAAAAGCTAGACCAGTTTAGAAGTAATGAAAATTTTGCTTTATATTCGAAGTGGGACAGCTTAGTGATAAAATCGTATTGGTACCTGTATGGCAATATGATAAGGGGGAGGTGAGGGTTCATCATACGGAGGGGGTGAATCATCTTCGTGTCGTCGTGTTAACGTCGAAAAAATCGGAGCATGGAAACTTCGAATACCTAATGAACAAAAACATAGATTTCTATGAACAAAAGTTTATTGGCATTTCAAATCTATGGATAGATATACTATTGATTTTTGGTCAGACCACTGGCCTTGTAAATACCTAGACCAATCATTACCCAGCCAGCCTGGCTGTATTGGTTGTTGGTTGTTTTGCACTAAATGCAAGATCCAAATAGTGTGACCAAAATATAAAATAGATATATGTGTTTTTAGTCACTCTGCTTTGGTCCTGCAAATGGTGCCAAAGCACTCTTCAATCAGTTCTTGAAACAAACAAGTTTGAGCGGTCTAGGTATTTTTAATGTCTACGGGGTCGGACAAGACCTCCATTGTTGACTAGAGATGGGTACGAAACAAGCCATGTTAGTCTCGAGCTTTCTACATCATGAACATAGCTTCAAGGAAGTATTCTATAAATTGCGTAATAATACTTTGCAAGCGCCGGCCCCAGCCGAGCCAAAGAATTGTCTACTCCTATGATACTATTGGGTTAGCTCGGCCATACCTATGATGGTACGGATGTTTCGACTCGGCTCGGGGTAGCAAATATGAGTCTATCTCTACACGCCGGATTTACCTTGAATGAAGCTGTTCTGAGCTTGCGTGACAATCGACGATTGTCGACGCGGTGTTGACGTGGCAGGTTGCGAGTTGGCAAGATGGGCAACGTTGGTTGACTCGGCCGTCACCGGCGTCACACTGGAAGTTGATGTAGGCGTCACAGTCGAGGTAGGTACATTTGGAGATCTGCTCTCACCTGGAACAGGTAGGGAGTCTTCTCTACCGTCGTTCATGGAGACTTTGAGCATCCGGACGGCTTTGTAGAGGGCATATGACAAAAGGACGAGGACTATTAAGCTGAAAATAAAAAACTACGTTAGCGCCATCTATATTTTTTTAAAAATAAACCACAAAAATTTAAGGAAAACTTTTAAGCTTGGTTCTAGAAAATCAAAAGCAAATTAGAAAAAAAGTCTTTGATATATTTTGTGTTGATTTTGGTGGAATTTTGTTTTTGGTCCAATATGTTAAATTGCCGCAATGTCGAATTGTCACAAGAAAATAAATGTGGGTTCCGGTTAGGACCTGTAATATAAGTTAGGTCAGGCTAGCTTAAAAAGTATTTAGAAAATTCTAATTTTAGCCTCGGTCACATAACCATTGTGTCGAGCACATGAAATCATAAGTCTAGCTTGTTGTACAAATTCAAAGACGTATTTGTATTTGTGTAACTGGATAGACTTTAGGCTTTGTGCGCTGGACCCAATGGTTATGTGACCTAAGCTTTTGTGAACCTATTACTTACAAACAACAATTTGATCGAATGCCATTTTGAGATTCCGCAACTTGTGACGATAGGGGAATCGCGACAATTTGAATTAACCATGATACCATCATCAAAAATGTTTCTTTTAATGGTGGAACTCTTTCCTTGGGATATTTGAACAACTAAGAATTTTTTCTCTAAATCAATCAAAAACTCATCAAGCCTTTTATCAAAAAAGAATTGTTTGAAGTTCTTAAAGATTCTTAGAAAAAGCTTTTGATATTTTGCACAACATTTTATTAGAATTAGGGCAACCCGTTCTTTCTTATTATCTTAAACTTGGTAGACTTTTAACTATAAGATTAGGAATATAATGTCATCGTTGCTCCTTCTACGTGACTAAGCTAGTCGACATGTCTAGGCATGACCAGATTAAGATAAGCTACGTACAATGGTGTCATACATGGCGGATTTGCTTCAAATGCAGAAAATGTTTTAAATTTCATCTTAAATCGTTGTGGAATTTTAGCAACGTTTCTGGCAACACTGGTAAAGGTAATTCACTGCACTGGGAACAAAGATCGAGCATTTGCTCACACTGTATTTTCATTCATAGATATCTATAACACAAGAATATTTAAATAGAAGTCTTTGCTCGTCTAATACTCATTTATTTGTCCAATATGAAACGTTTTGTGAGTGACTTATTTTATTTTTTATTAATAAAACGCTGAAGCCTTTTACTTGCTTTACTTACCTGACTGAGACAATGACTAAGGTGAGATAGATATCTGACGGAATGTCTGTGTCGACATCATTGACGTCGACATCATTTACATCGACAAATTGTCGGCCCTAAAATGGTAATGAAACTTTGATGTTAATTTAATTTTAGTGGGAAATTTTTTGTTCAGTATTAAAATTTTAAAAAGTACAATTTTCTTTTTTCTTTTTTTTTTTTTTCGAAATATGTTACTTTGGAAATGAGGTACTTTTTCTCTCCAGAGAAAAAAAATTAAATTGCGAATTTTCTTCAAGTCACATTAAGCTCACGGCACGTTGCAACAGAATGATTTGAACTGCGATTTGAAATCGCCATCGGAAATCAAACCAAAAAAGTCAGATAGTTTAAGTTTTCATTTAAAAAAACTAGACCGGAAGTGAAATTTTTACCGGATATTCTTCATCGTCAGTTTCCGGTGTCGAGAAATTTAAATGTCCACCAACCACTGGAGTAAAAATTACATCGTTGCTCGAGTCGAACTTGACAACGGTACCTGGAACAATAAAGTATTTGAGTAGTACGCTACCGTGTTTAAAGTATTTAATGTTACATATTTGAAACGGACTACGCTAGACTATTGAAGAGAATTTTTGAAAACCTTATTTTGAAATTTGACTTTGATTGTATTTATGCTTGTAATGTCTAGTTTAATACTAATCATTAGAGTCGTTAGTTTTCAATTACGGATTGCTAGACCCTATTGCCCGATTTACGGAATTCCCCCAAGTCTTTAACTTTTATGAATAGTGAACAAGTCCGTTCAGATTTTGAGGAAACTTTGAGGACATTTTTGGCAACATTGAATTCTATGAAAATTTACCAAATTTTTGAGAAAAACGAAATATTTTTTAACGGCTGTACCAATTGATATTTTACATGTCTTGTAAATTTTTTCTAAGTTTTAATAATTCAGTCCATGAGCTTAGATTCCGTCTTAAATTTGTTGTGAACCTTTCCATAGTTAGTGTGAGAAAAAAATCAACATTTTTTTCCCCAGAAAATGACTATTTACGAAAATTTAGTTTGTAATTAATTATAGCGTGTGTTTTTATTCAATAAAAAATTGTTATTGATACGTCAAAACGTTCGTATTTGGTAATATTATTCTTACATTCATATTTTGCTGACAATTTCATACAAACTCTCAGTGTTGCCAGAGATATCATTGAAATTCCCCCTCTCCCCAAACAAATTATAAATCCTTTTTAGACACGTAATTATAAAGTTCCAATCTTAGAAAATTCCCTTAGATTTGGCAACACTGCTGAGCCCCCCTCCTCCATTCGGAAGAAAAGGGGGGGGTAGATTGCATATTGTCGCTATTCCCATATTGCCGTAGTGCCGTAGTGTCAAACTGTCGTAAGGAGGATGAGAGGGGGGGGGGCGGGTCCCGGTTGTCCAAGCAGGTTAGTTTAGGTTATTCAATGCTTAAGAGACGCTATACAAAATACAACATTTTCATACTCCGAACACATGGGAAACTCGACAATATTATATGCTAAAAACTTTTAGTGTATTTTAATACGAGCCAAAAGCTACCAGTGTTGCCATAAATATCATGGAAATTTCACCAAGATCTAAAGAAAACTTTGAATATTCATTTACGATCCCCTTTGGGCATTAACCTTAACAGCTTCGACTTGGGGGATTTCACCAAATCTGGCAACACTATTTATTACTGTTTTTTTTATCTAATAACGTTAATTTACTAGAATTAAAACGTTTTTTAATTAATTAAACGTTTAAGTTTATAATTTTTTACAATGAGATCGAAATTTGAGACGTAATAAACATTTTTTAACATCTGCCAAGCCCTACTAATAATTTTATATCTGAGAATTTTTTTTCAGACGTTTTAGCTGCAACAAAGTAACATTACCTTTAATAGTTAAATATATATAATAATACAGAAGTCAAAAATATTAATTATTATTTATAACGATTAGAGCAGGTTACAAAAAGAAATTGTGTTTTTTCTCGAACCCGACTTAACTCTAATTTCTTTTACCTTGCGTTTCATCTTCAGATCTTGAGTAGGGGTCTTCAATACTCGGGATCAGAATTTTCGGGTTGAATTTGAAATCTGGTTCGTTCATTTTGTCTTTTTTTTCTAGCAATTAAAACTTACTTTTAATCTAATTTTTGTCATCGTTTAAAAAGCATTGTACGAGTTTTAACGTGAGAGTGAATCCCCGTGTTTCAAAGAACGTTTTTTTTTTTCAAAGATTTTTTTGTAGACCAAACACTGATGTTAGAAATTTTTTTTCTTTCTTCACTGCTAAGCACTCAAAAATGACTTCGAAAAAAGGTTGGTATTGATAACTGAACACTTTTTAAGTCAAGAAATATATGATGCGACGACTTTAAACAATATTTAGTTAATCACGGGAAAAAAAAAACTTCTATTGTCGCTAATATGATGTCAGATGCAGTGTTTTGAAAACAATTTTTTCTTTAAATTTCTTTTTGACAACCTCACTGGAACGAGTTTGGTAAAGCTCTGATGAAAAAAAACTTCGGTTCTCAATTTTTTTCTGCGCTTGTGTATGTTGTGTCATACTAGACCAAGATCGCATTTTAAACCTACAGTTGACATGGTACGGTGTTGCCGGATCTGGTGGAATTCCGTAAAAACGAAAAATGTGAAATGATATAAACTGTGTATAGCGATGTATGTAAATAGATGTTTAAATTTTTTTTTCGTTATAGTTTTGGTGGAATTCTTATTACTTATCTGGCAGGACTGACAAAAAGTATTTCAGACTAATTTCGATAAAACTGGTGACACTAGTTATTTTATAAAAAAAATCGAGATTGATTATTTGAAATTTGCAAACTTTGGTTCAAACCTTTTGCATATTAATTTGGGCAAAGTTGCAAAAATATTTTTACTGAAATTCCACCAAAATCTATGAAAAATAGAAATATCTTAATTGCCCTTTGAACAATATTTTTAAAGCTTTGGGTACTTCACCATAGTTCTAGCATAAGGGACTATAAGTCTGGTTAGTTGTGCAGATACTTTTACTTGTATTTGTAAAACAACCCAGCTTATAATTTCATACACTCGGCCGAATGGAATTCCACCAAAACTCAAACAAATTATCTCTGAAAACATTCTTGATTTTTGTTTTAAATTTTACGGAATTCCACCAAATTTGGCAACACTGAATGTTAGCACTACATCATAATGTGATCTCTGGCGACAACTCCGAAAGTTTGCCTCCCCTTCCTGCCAACCCCAACTCAAGTGTTGCCAGTGGATTCCGATCCACTGAAAACCAAAATTATCAAAAAATAATAGATTGCTTTAAGAAACAAGCATATTTTTGTTTGATGCTTGAATTATTTCAATTTAATTTTTTTTGCCGAAATGTCTGTTGTCGAAAAGTCGTTCTTACAAAAAATATATTTATTAAAATGGTTAAAAAGTTTTACAATATCAAAACATATATCAGTATTTTTAGACATTATAATTCATTTTCGACCAATGTTTTTTCGATCAAATCAACACCCATTCAACTGTCCACATTGTGTGTGTAACAATGGTAGCAAACATCCAGTTCAGAAAAGGAGCATGCTCCGATTAACAGGAGTTAACTCTTTCAAATTTATGAGTATACGGTGAGCTAGAATTTTATAAACCCCATTTTGACAAAATGCAAATTTAAGCATTTTCTTGTACAACGTACATAACTACTTTCATGAAAAAAATTCTTCCAAACGAGACATCTTATCCTTTGTTACCCTAGATTTAAGTCTTGATTTGATAACCATCACGTCCAGCATACAAAACTATGAGTCTAACCTGTCGTGCACAAAAATATTTTTTTGAATTTGCACAAGAGGCAAGACTTGTAGTTTCGTGATGGTTAAGACATGGTCACATAACCTTTGCAGGGGCCGTGCAAAACTTTAAGTCTAGTCTGTTGTACAAATATCAATAAGTATTTATATTCGTACAATGGGCTAGACCGCTAGTTTCGTACGTTTGCCAGGATAATTACCAAGGCTTTGAATGACCAAGGCCTAGGTTTTACCTGGAACACAGGGACCCCTTGTTGTAACATGAGATTTAGTTCTATATGGATACCTAAAATTATGAAAAAAATGTCTTTCTTAAAGTATAATTTTTATAGATTAACTATTGCTCCTGTCACATTCTGTTTTCGTGAACTTTCGTAGCAAATCGTATGACTAGTCATACTGTATACTTATTAACAGACTAGCTTTTTTCAACTAATAATCCTTCAATTGTTATCAAGGTTAAATACATTGTATGATAGTTCTGTGGCTAACAAAAACTATTTGTCACATCATCATTAGGTCGCTAGCCCATGACACTATAAGTCAGGCCGTTTTTAAGAATATCTAGTTAGGCAACTAGGTAGGCTTACGGTTTCGTACGCTTGACCAATGGTTATGTGACTAAAGCCTTAGTCACATAACCATTGGCGAACGGAAACTTCAAGTCTATTCAGTTACACAAATAAAAATACTTTTTTTGCATTTGCATACCCAGCTAGACTTATGGTTTCGTACGCTTGATCTATGATCGAGACTGGAGCGAATTTCCGGAGTAACTTCCAATGACTTCCGGCAAATTATCAAGGTGTGCTCCACAAAGGTAAGCCCTCATTATAAATCCCATTTAGTGGACGCACCGAATAAAATAGAACCTGTACAAAAACACTCAATACCTCACCTGTTTTTACCTTGATTTTGAGGTAATCAACCCCAAAGCACAACGGAAAAGGAGGAGGGTTGTTGGGGGGAGGGAGGGGTAAGGAGAATTAGCACGTGTGTTGATGTGAGCGTGGATAGCTAGAAACACGGACTATCCGCATACAAAGTCACTCCTTTGCAAGTATGAAATTAATTTTTATTTTTGTATTAGCTTGAGCTAAATCATTACTATTTAATGAACGAATGAATTATTTAATTAGTTGGTTAACTCTTAAAAATTTTAAATTTTTTTGTTTGATTACATTTAATGCTTTTTAATTTTTTTTTAATTTCAATGAATTAAAAAATTAACTTTTTGCAATGTTTTTATAATTTGAATTGATTTATAGTCAAAATTTTTATGTTTAAAGAACTCTATAAAATATTTAAAAAATAATTTCGTTTTGTTTTTGTTTTTTCAAATTTTTTTATTGTCTTATTTTGAAACAACACCCTACATTAGCTGACAGAAGATCATTTAAAGACATCGAGAAAGCTTCACAATGAAGTAGCTTGATTTATCATAGTTGTGAGACAAGATGTTAATAAGTGTTGCCACATACGTAATCAAAATTTCACCAAAATCTAAACATGATATTGTAAAATGATTTTTTCTATTAATGGTTTCATAAAATTCCACCAGATCTAGCACCCCTGGAAGACAATAACTTTCAAATCTGATCAGGTGTGTTGTTTGGTGGAATTTCAAAAAATATAAATTAAAAACTCTCATGATTAAAATGCGATAGTGCTTTGCTATATATAATTTGGTGGAATGAACAGGCAGGGCTGACAGTATTGCCAATTTTACGAAAAAAAGTTCAATAGAAAGGAAATGTTAATGTCGCCTCCATCATTAAATCATGATCTGAAGGGTGTCACTCTAACGAAAAGTTTTTTATTCTCTAGCCAAAAGATATTGATTAAAATATTATAGGATAGTTTCACAGAAAAAGTTGAACATTCCGAAAAAAATGTTGCCGTCTCGGTGACGTCACTCTGAGGGAAAATGAATTACACAGCATATTTCTATCTAAGATATTTTAACAAAATAGCAATCTTCAGATAACATGTTGCCAGTAGCAATATTAAAATTTCACCAAAAACCTAAACTTCATACTCATACAGCTTTTATTTTTTTGACGAAATTTCATCAAATCTGAGACAAGGGTTGCCAGAAACGAGCTCGGATATCACCAACATCTGAGCAAAATATTTAATCGTCAAAAATAAGATGCGAAATTTTCAAATTTGGGGGAAAATCCACCAGATTTGGCACCACGGAATAATAATAATTCTTCGAGGTTCATGTGGTTTTGAGAACTCACATTGCTATATCTGGTGGAATTCCCTCAATTTCAACAATAACCCACTAGGAATAGGGGGACTTCTTTGCAATGATTCAAATCTCACATTAATTTTTTTTTTGAAGTTTCATTAAGCAACGTTGATTGCATTACCTATTTCAAGCCTCTCAAAGATATAAAAAATTTCCTGTCTGAATTGAGTAAATTTCACCAGATCTAGCACCACTGTCTTTGTGTGAGAAATTTTATTCTAAATGTCTGAAAATTACAGCGGACAAAGATTTATCATAAAAAAGTTTGAACGTTGTGAGAACTTTTTTATTTTTGAAATTCAAAGCTTCGCGTAAAAAAAGAAATATTTATCGGTTATTAGGTAAATATTTGGATATTTTTACATCGAGAAATTTAGCAGCATTTTTTTTTTCATGAATTAATTTTCAGTAGATTTCAGATTTACTCTAATATTTAGTTAATTATTTTGAGTACTGTTTTTCATTAAGGCTTGGATAATTTAAGTTTAGACAGGTTTCGAATTTTTTTCTCTTTTTTTAGACAAAGGAACATGTTTGCGAATAAAGTAATCTAAACCGTTTTGTAAGACTAATGAAAAATTAAATAGAAAAAGTTTGTACTTAGTTAAATGCTATTTGCTTAGTTAATTAATTTTTTGAATAAGAAAAATATTTTTAGAAAAAATGTTTTGTAAATCATTGTATTTAGGTAAATTGTGGGTTAAAAATGATTTTTGAACTGCACCTAAAAATTTTATAAATTACAATTTTGGGTCAACAATTCAAATAATTACCTATGTTAGCTTATCATCTAATTGCTTTGTGATTACTTCGCTAACAACCTAGCCTAGCGAAGAAAAAAAAATACGACCAATTTGGATTTTGTTCGAAGATTTTAATTCAACGTCCAGCGGATGTTTGCAATTGAAGAAAAAAAATTAAAGCTTAGGATTACAGTGCTGCCAAAAATGTCATGGAATTTCCACCAAAATCTGAAAAAAATCTACAATCAAAAGTGTTCCTTTAACAGAAAATTTAACCTTTCATTTCATGAAATTCCACCAGATCTGGCAACACTTAGTCAACAAGGTCATTCATCTTTCCTTTTAAAAGGTAGAAAAAAAGCTAGAGTGTATCAGAAATTGTCTAACTTTCAAACAAGTGGATTTAAATGGGGGAGGCAACGAATTGACTAAAAATTTTATAGAGGGAGCTAGAAAAAAGGGATAAAATATTTTCTAACATGTCTTAGATGTCTTGGGTATCTTAAAATCAACATGAACATTTTGGTCTTTTTACGTATTTAGCCAGGTTTGAAAATATTATCAACTGAGTTTGTTTAGCCCTTTTCATCTGGCGCCATCTACCAGACACTTTGGTCATTGCCTCCCCATTATAAATATTATTTAATTAAAGGCATAGTTTTTTTAATTAGATCTTTTTTACCTCAAAAAATTATCTCGTGCAGTATTGAATAAGTCGTGAAAAAAAAAACATTTAAATCTCACCAAAACCAAACTTTACATCGCTTATTGTAAATTAAATTAAAATTTTTGTTTAAATTTGATAAACTTGAAAGAGCTTGAGGCATTTTATGCCAAAAATGCATTTTAAACTTGAATTTAAAAAATCTTTTTCTAATCATGTAAAAAGAGTTTGAAATGGAAAATCAAATTAAAAATGGATTCAAAGTTGATAATGTCAACCATGTATGTGACAGATTAAATGATTGAGTTTAAAAGTTAAATTTTAAAATAATCTTTTAAGATAGCGAATATTTTAAATCATTGATACATTGTTTTCCCGAAAAATAAACGCATCAATTTCATTTTCATCGAATTATTTTTAGTCGATTAAGATTTTCAAGTATATTATTTAAAACAGTGATGCTGTCAACTCAAAAATAAGATTAAAAACTATTAGCTGAAATTTTTGTATCTGTCTAAGCTTAAATGTGTCTTAAGACTGTCTTAAGAAACGTGACTTAAGACTGACAAAGAAAGAAAATTTGGTATCACCATTCTGCCAGTCTCTGACTTATATTGCCTATAGGATCTACTTGTTAATCTAGGTTTAAGCCATTTGACTTAAGCTCAGCTATTATCTTCGACTTTTGGTGATCTCAAATGGTTGCAATATATAGCCACTACGGCGGCCGTACGAAACTATGAGACTAGCCTGTTGTGCAAATATGAATAAGTATTTGTCATTTTATAATGGACTAGACCACTGGCTTCATGCACAGTGTTGCCAGATTTGGGAAAATTGCTTAAAGTCTGAACTATAAAGTAAAGGACTTTACAATATTATGTTCTGTTTTGGGGCAAAATTTTCATGACATTTCTGGCAACACTGTTCGTAAGGCCGTCGCAGTGGTTACATATGTGACCGTGGCTTAAAATGATCACAAAAGTGATTGGGAGTGTCTAGGGCCTAAAAAGATGTTGGTTTTGGCTTGGTTAATACTTTGCGACAATGTGGGAATCGTGACAATTCTACATAGCGACAATATGGGCAATCATGGCAACAATCTGAAATATCATCCATGTATTTCAAAAGGTCGCTTTTCCCATATTGTCGCATAGTGAAATAGTCGCAATTCCCATATTGTAGCAAAGTAAGAATGCATTATTTAACTTTAAACCACTCAGTGCTGCCAGATGTGGTGGAATTTCCTGAATTAAAATGAGAAACTTTTACGGGGGCTTTTAATCAACAATATAATTGGTGTTGCTTTACCACCAAATGCCGAAAAATGGCTTGCATTTTGCATTCTTGATTGAGATTTAGAGAATTCCACCAGATCTAGCCGCACTATCGCCACTGCCCTGAGCCTGCTGAGGGACTCCGGGGGGGGGGGGGGGGGGGGGGGGGGGGGGGGGGGGGGGGGGGGGGGGGGGGGGGGGGGGGGGGGGGGG
>LR051137.1:0-14857 GCA_900607525.1 Apocyclops royi
TAGCAGTGCCAAAAACCATGTTGTAACCAAATTTGGAACTACAGGGGATCAGCAGTCTATTAAAATATATGTCTATGTGCCAGGCTTGTACCTATTTACAAGTTTTACTTTTTAAATAAATTAAACTATTTAATATAATGTGGACAAGTATTAATAAAATTTCTATGACTTTGAAATGAAATGAGTGAATGGTGACCTTTCACTATGATGACTATGGAGGCAGTATTGCCAGAAATGTCGTCAAAATTTCCCCAAAATCTGAACAGAACATGGTATACTCTGTATAAAGCCCTGCTGTGGACATGAATGTTGATAGTTCGGACTTTAGTCATTATCCCAAATCAGGCAACACTGACTGGAGGACAATTGAGGTCTCCGAGGTCTTAGCCTTATGGTCTTAACTAACAAAGGTCATTTAAAAAATGTCTTTTTTTCTACGTTGGTATTCAATTAAACATTAGACACATAAATAAATAAAGATCTAGGAATAATTAAGATTTATAAAGTAAAGGTTGATCATTTGGCCAATGTTCACATTATCTTTTTATGACGTCATAGCATGCAGGCAGTAAATAAAACAGGTCATATCTTTAATATACAAGATTTGACTGAAGTTTCATTTAGAATAGAATGTAAAAAACTCTAGTATTCAAGAAAAAGCTCTAGAAATTTTCTCTCTGTGATGTCTTCAAAAATGTATGCATTCAGGTAAAGTAATAATCTTGGTAATAGGAATTAAACATGTAGCAGCTCAATGGGGTTCTAATACTAAAGAAATTTATAGCAAGGGGTCCCAGTGTCCCCTGCTGGGCCAGTGACAGACCCCTAATAAAAGATAGGTTTAGTTATTTTGTGTTTCAAACTTTTCAATGAATCCCAATTTCACTTTGCGCCATTACCTAAGGGCTACGCAACAGTTTGAAATAGATCACTCGATTTAGTGACGCATGGAGTCACATTCGGAGCAAGTCTCCAGCTTTGTTAATGCTTATTCAATTGTTTTTATTTAGTGTTTGCACTATTGATATTTTGCTATTAGGACAAATCATTCAAAAGCTAAAGATACAGTATTTTTGATCTAATTTTTTTTCTGCGATATTTCAAATTCTGATCAACACTTCAAAGCAAATCTAGGTAGGTTGGGGAAATTTCGCTAATTTGTTTTGCACACCTTTTGCTTGAAGCTAACCCGTTTTAAAATAAAATAAAAAAATCGTGCATACTTAATTCGATCTACAGCATTGTCAAATGCAAAAAGAAAGTGCATCCAATGTTTTTTGAATTTACAATTTCGTTGCAGGCTTAATGGACTTCTCGAATATCAGGCTGCTCGAGTTAAATTCCACCAGAAGTAGCTAAGAAAGTGCATGAGATTGCGCCAGTACTGCCAGAAATAGCACTTTAAATTTCACCAAAACATTAAAGCACTCTCTAAGGCATGAAAGTCGATTGTGACATTCCACCATATTTGGCAACACAATACTGCCAAAAAAGTCACCAAAATTTCACCAAATTTTAAACAAAGTCAAATTTTAAACAAAGTCATATACAGAACAGAACGACCCTGGTTCAGAGCTTCAAAACATTCAAGGATTTGATTTTAGGCTCTGAACCCTCGCCACATAACGATTACATCGTGAATGCGAAACTACAAGTCTAACCTATTGTACAAATAAAAACCAGTATTCGCATTTGTACATCAGGCTTGACTTACATCTCTTTACATTCGAATAGTAGCTAATGTGATCGAGACTTGTTACAATTTTTATCATTGACTGTTCTATTGTAAATAAACTTTTAAAATAATCTACAAAATATTCAAACTTATATTTATACACACAAAAAAAACTTTCCATCAAAATCTGACTTTCTTTTCTTTTTTTTTTCAGTCACATCAAATTTTTTTTTCTTGTCAATAATCCGTTAAAAGAACCCATTTAGTTTGTGGCCAAAATTTTCCACAGAAAATAGATTCCCCTGAAGCAAGAAACCTTCATATTAAAAAAAACCTTTTTTTGACCAGATGCCAGTCCTTGAACCAGTGTTGCCAGAACTGTCATAAAAATATCACCAAAATCTTAACCTAATTGCATATGCTTGATACAAGTCTCTTTGACCTCCAATTGCTTTTTGTTCTGAAGTTTGGGAATTCCACCAGATCTGGCAACCAATACAAAAGGCCGTTTTGTTCCTTTTTTTATCATCAGAAATAAATTATTAACTAATGCAATTTTTCTTACGCGCATTTATATTAATATTCCGTTTTAATTTCTTTCAGATTTCAGATTTCTTTTTTATCTTTCTCGCATTATCTGCTATTTAGCAAACTTATCTAAAATGTCAATAAATTAAATAAATAAATATTTCATATAAGCTCACGAGTTTAGTCAAATGAACCATTGCACATTCACTTTCATTTTTAAAATTAAAACTCGCAAAGTGTCTTACTAAAGCCTAGGTCACATAATCATTACGACGGTCGTACGATACTATAGGCCAAGCCCATTGTTCTAATATGAAAAAGTACCTATATTCATACAACGGTATAGACCATGGTTTCGTAGAGATTTTGTGCCCACGGCTTAAAAGCTCATTCTATATACCTACCAGTTATCAATGTTATAAAAATTATGATCCTATCTTATGACTAAGTTGTCCCACTTCAATAAAAAATCAAAATTTCTGTTACTTTTATACACACTTGTCCATCTTTTCAATTGTAACGTGGATTTTTGCGGAAAATAACTTTTTGAAAACATTGACTACTAAGTTTTTCAAATTTAGTTAAATTTCATATTTCTAAGTCACTTTTTTTTTAGTGAACATATCTCATTTCAATAGAACCAAAGGTGACTACACTTATTTTGGTGAAGTTAAGAACAAAAATAATTTTGGTACATTAAGGACATGAAGAAAAAATATTCCGCCTTTTTGTACGATAGAATCTAATTTATTTGAAGTCCACTTGTAAAAGAAAAAAACTTTGATTTGCGCGAAAATGTGACATGTACAGATTATTCGGGATGTGGCGAGTGTAAATTAAAAATCAATTGTGATAATCTCAAATGAATTATTCACCAAAATGAAGCTACTTCGACTCATATCTACAAGCATAGCCCGCAGTCTTCATCTAAACTTCAAGTCGAGCCTACTAATAATTCACCTCATCCCTACAGTAGATGGTGAATCGAGAATGAAGGATTGTTGTAGGAGTTGAATAGGCATCCTCTTCTTTTTTTCTTTCTCTCTGAGCTATTGTATTTCTTCCTTCCTTCCTTTCGTCCTTCCTTTCTTTCTTTTTCTTTCTTTGTTTGCTTTCAAACCCCTTCAGTCTTTATATTTGATAATTCTTCTTTTCTTTCTTTCTTTTTTCAAGACCCACAAATCCAATCATTGGGAAAATATAAGATTTTCGACCAGAAGGTATTTTTTTATTGCTCAAGGGGACTTTCTTATAAACCATCTTGAGTTACTTTCGAGGTTATGGACTTACGAAAAAAAAAATGGAATCAATTTTATTTTAATGGAATGGGGTGATTTCATTTTGTTGCAATTACCAAGTTGTCGCACGCGCTTATTGTCGCAAAATGAAATTATCGCGATGTCCATAATCTACAACGTCACACTGATTAATAGATTAAGCTAGGACGGTTCAGTTGGTGATGTCTGACATTTTAGTAAAATGGTTTAGCTTACATATAGTTACCTAGTTGGCACCGAATGAAATAATACCAAGATAATAGGAATTCTCATAAAAAGTTTTTATAAAAATGACGGGCCGAGTCGGTCTAATAGAAAGGACTTACCTAAGCCCGAACAAGCACTAGGGGTGTCATAATAAAAGCATTAATTGGCCCGTACCGAGTCAAAGTCTTTTGTCTGGAGGCAGCCGGGACCATCTCTAATTTGCAGTGGTGCCAGAAATACTCATAAATTTCCACCAAAAACCGAACAAGATATTGAATTAACACACACTATTTGAAAAAAAATATTTCTCGTTCCAATTTTTAGAGAATTTTGTTTTTATTTTTTCGAGGGAAAAAAAGAAGATTTACTTAATCAAATTTTGTTTTTAAGAAATAAACATTTGAAAACAAAGTTAAGCCTTGTATGAAATTTTTAGATCTCTCAAAAATAATTGGTCGCAAATCTTTAGAATTGATTTTGACATAGAGTAACTTTTATAACTTTGTTTTTAATCAGTTTCGACCAAAACTTTTTTACACAAGGGTACAAATAAAAGGAGGGAACAAAGATTTGGGGCATGAGGGGCAAAGGGCAGAAGTTTTGCCACAATCCGAGAGATGTTGGTTTGAGCCCTGAACCCAGTGTTGCCAGAAATGACATCCAAAACTTCCCCCTAATCTTAACAAAACTCCTGTTAAGTTCCGGACGAGAAAGTTTGTAGTTCCGACTTAAGGTAATTTCCCCAAATCTGGCAACACTGCCAGTACTAGTCAAAATCATCAAATGTTTTAAACGACTTTGAATTTTGGCATCACATTCAATTTCAATTTTTGATAAATTTTAATGAAAGCTATGACTGTATTTTGTTATTAAATCGTTTAAAGGACAGATCTCATACAAAGCAGGTATAACTAAGCTAGTCTCTTTTACAAATATGCGTATTTCTGAAACTGCCTAGACTTATAGTTTAGTATTATTAAACTAGGGTTATGTGACTGAAGCTTTACCTACCAGTGGTGCCAGGATTGGTGAAATTCACTAAAATGTGAATTGTAAAATATACCTAGATAAGTCACTTTCAAGAGAATTGACAAGAAATTTGTAACATTTATTTCAAATTACTTTTCGATCAACACTGTATGTCTTTCCTCGATAAAAAAAAGTTTAATTAACTTAAAAGCTTATTATTTTACATGTTGCAATAAAAACAAAATAAAATATGTTTATATTTATGTAATCTAATAATTCTTTAAATTATCTTGAAATTTAATAAAACAGACTTCAACAAATCCATAGAATTCTATTACAGAATGTTTAATTATCCGTTAAAATCGTCAACTTATACCTTGACAATGAGCAGGAATGGGTGTGACAACCCAATTTAAACAAAAGCTCCTTGTAGAAAATAAGTTGATAGTTCTGACTTTGGTCATTCCCCCAAATCTGGCAACACTGGTGACAGCAAATTTCATGTGATGCAAAAATGAAGTAAAATCAGTGATACAATCACATTAAGCAAAAAAAATTTACATGAAAAGAAATTGGCTTAGTGGTCAAGCAAAGACGAATTAGGAATAGAGGAATGAGGAGGCAATCAAAGGAAAAAAAATTATAGAGGGCGCTAGATGAAAGGGGTAAAATATTTCAAAACATGTCTTAGGTATCTTAAAATCAACATGAACATTTTAGTCCTCCTTCGTAATTAGTCAGGTTTGAAAATATTATCGACTGTGTTTGTTTTACCCCTTTCATCTACCGCCTTCTTCAAAACACTTTGGTCATTTCCTCCCGATTAAGAAGATCTCTCAAAAATTTTAATGTTAAAATTATTATGGCATAAAATTTTCATTAAGAATGGGGTTATTCTAAAATACAATTATCATTTGAGAATAAAAATGGTTTAACCCATCTTAGGAGGCCTGTAGTCAATGTTTTTAAAAGTTATTTTGTGTGGAAACCCATGTTATGACTGAAAAGCTGGTCCACTTTATTAATAACAGAAACTTTAGTTTTTATTGAAGTGGGACAGCTTAGTTGACTACTGATATCGATTGGCGCCTTAAAAGGCTCTTGAAAAGAAACGTGTTTTTTTTAATTTAGAGAAAAACGTCTAATTAGCTGTTCTTGTTCGAAGCCTTAATAGAATTTTCTTTATGGCTTAGTTTGACAGTAATTCAATTAGCCAAGTTGATTGAAAACATAAATTTGTGTTGCGCAAAGAAAAAAGATAATTCAATTTTAGAAACATTCGCGAAGCAAAAACTATTTTCATTTACCTAACCACCCAGTATTGCCAAAGATATCCACAAAATTTTCCTCTAATTTCTTAATCAACAAATTAAAGACATAACATAAAATTTTCTTTTAAAATTTTTTCACGATCTAAAACACATTGAAATTTTAGCATCGTAACTTGGAATCAATGTTATAAAACTTATTTTATGCAAAAATACGCGTTTTGAGTGAAAAGCTAGACAAGTTTGTTAGTAAACAAAATTTTTCTGTTTTTGATAGTGAGACCGCATAGTCGAATAACTGAAGCTATTACTAGTTCACATCTCTACATACAAAAACCCAAACCAATGATAGACAGCATTTATTTATTTTGTTGCAAGAAATGTCATTAAAATTCCACCAGAAACAGTGTCTGACCTATATTAATTACCCTTTTGACAAAAAAGTTCAGATTTTGAAGAATTCTACGAGCTCTGGGACCATATTCACAAACGTTCTTATGAAAATCTTACGAAAGTCTTGCAAAAATCTCTAAATCTTACTAGATAATCTTAGATATCTAACAGCCATATTCAATTAACCTAAGATAATATAGATAAGAAGAAATTTCTAAGAAATGTCAAACGATTTTCGTAAGAATTATTGTGAATACCCACCCAGGCACTCGGAGAACAAAATTTTAACATTTACAATAAATAAGATTTTAAATTAAAAAATGTTTTATTTGACTTATTTTTCACTTAAATTGTTACAATTTAAAAGTTGGCCTATTTGCAAAATGGTTCGAGTTAAATCTTTCTTGTGGTAAACATTATGGCCTCCTTTTAGTAAAAAGAAAAAGAAATAGAAGATTTGTTTCAATTTGATGGGTCCCCACACACAAACTTAATTCTAAAGCCACTGTCTCTTCCACCTCTCCAATCACGTGACACTCCTGTTACAGGATTTACTGGTTAGGCCCCAAAATATCCGGTCACGGGAATTCTGTCACAATCTTTCAATCATCCGCCAAGCCACCATTAAGCCCCTGTTCACATTGGGCGGAATCCGTGACGGAAAACACAATAGTTTTCATATTTGGTTAATAATTATTTTTTCTAATGTTTAGAAAAGGGACAGGCTAGGGCAGTTGAACCATGCACGTAAACTTGTCATCCAATTTATCCAGTTCTAGCAAGGTCCATTCTACACTCTCGGATAATCTTTGCGTCGAGCGCACGAAACAAAAAGTCCAGCTTGTTGTACAAATTTGTTTCTGTCCAACTGGTTAAGCTTGAAGTTTCGTGCTCTCGACGCATAGGTTATGTGAAAGGCTTAGGTAAAAAAATAAAGATCAGATGAAAATTCCTAAATTAGAAACCTGTAGTCAATGTTACAAAAAATTACGATCGTATTTTACGACTAAGTTGTTCCACTTCATTAAAAAAGCAAAATTTTAGTTAGTTATAAAACGCTCCAACTTTTCAATCATAACTCGTATAATAGGATTGTAATTCGTTTATAACATTGACTGCTGATCATTGAATGACTTTAAAGAATGAAATATCTTAGCATTATCAAAACTGTCGCAAATGGTTTGTTGTCGTAAGACTTTGAAAATGTTGCTTTATAACTTTATTACTTAACCTATATTAAGGGGCCGACCACTATCCCTGGTAGAGAGCCTCCCATTGGCTTTTTTGTTTAAATTATTTGGTGAAATCTGATAACATTTTTTGGGCAGCACTTGTAACACTCACAGTTGAGTATGATATTTGGTCTAAATGGTTTTGATCATTTTACCATTCAAATTTGAACTGTAAGTATCTAACTAGACATGTTTTCAAAGTTTGATGTCTGTGTTCTTTGCAAGTTCTAAATGGTTGAATGGTTATGGTGCGAGTCAACTAAACTGGGAATCAAACGTTCGAATCTCCAAAATGATATTTTAACAGTTAAAGAAGGAATGGAGATGAAACAACAAAGTTCATATACCTACATATATTAATCAATCTTTTGAATTTCGTTCGTGTAAGTTGTTGCCAGATTTGGGGAAATTACCTAAAGTCGTAACTACAAATGTTTGTGTTTAAAGGGGACTTTAAAGGAGCATAAATGATTTGTTCCGATTTGGGGGAAATTTTGATGACATTTCTGGCAACACTGGAATTTATACGTCTATATGTAAATTCTAAATGTTTTGAAACTATTGATAAGTTTATGAGTTTAAATAAAATGAATCGGTCTTTTTAACAGTCGCATTTCTGTTCAGGCACAATGAAACATTCTAGGTATTTATTAAATTTAAAATGCTAGTTTAACCTAACCGTTATGCAAGGGGCTGGTAGCTGGTCAGAGCACCAACACTCACATTGCAACACTATTGGTAAAACGGCAATTTGACATTACAACCATGAAAATCCATCTTATTTCAAGGAAAGCATCTTTTGAACTAAAAGACGTGTGATTAAACCCTCAGAAAGTGTGCAGAAAGAAAAAAAATGTTTGAAAGTTTTCTTGAAAGACTTCTTGAAAATTTGTAGAACATCCTTATCTGGGTTTGGCAGCCTCTTTTGTTCTGAAAAGGTAACTTTTTTCTTCTCCTAATCAACCAAAACATTTTATCCCATACACATTTGGAAGAAGTTTTAAAATGAGTATCATTAAAAAATACAATTTAAGATTTTTAATTTTGTGACAGTTGATGTAACGCTTCGACAAGATTGAAATGTGATCTTTTGAAATGTGATCATCAAAAGAGACTATGTTAAAATGCCTAGTACCCTAAACCCCTAAAAAGGGCCACCCCTCCACCCCCTGGTCAGGCTTCTCAGTTCATTTCACTGATTTCCAATCATTTTCAGTCTCATTTGTTGCATTTCGCATACTGTCACCCGTAGGGCTGAGGGCCTTATTATATTATATTAGGTTAGGTTATGAAATTCTAATATAAAATTATGTCAAAATTTTGCGGCAAATTAACAGCTCAACATTTTTAATATTTCAACATTATGGGATACGTGACAATTTGAATTATGATCTATGAAAATATTTCACAGTTCGAGACAATTTGTATTGTGATCACAATATTTATTTTTGAAAGTTTTTTTCTTGAAAAATGATCTAAGAATTGTAGATCATATGATAATTATCTTAATTAATTACATTATTAATTACTTTTGATAACTAATTCAATATTATGAAGTTGTTAATGTTTATTCCTAATGTAATACAGTGGTCTTACTTTAAAAAATTGATGTTTGTTAACTATATTAAAATTGACCGTTATCTCCAGTGGGAACATTTCCTAAAACCATTATGATTTCCTCTGTTAAATGTGTAATAAGACACCAACTTCCAGTGAGAAATCATTGCTGAGTGCGATAAGCTCACCCAATCAGAATACAGAGTGTGACCACATAACCATACATGAAGAGCGTTCACTCTAGTTTCACACTTGGGGAAATTGTGATGGATTCATGTAAATATGCAAGTTTTTCATGTTTTTATGTAATGAGTTGAATTTCCCACTATTGACACTTGCTGAAAATGCTTGGAGCATTTTTCACTCGAGTGGATCAACCTTTTTCATATTTAAGATGACACTTAGCCGAAATAAAGCAGTTATGAATGGACTGTCAAGTCTTGAGAAAATTTTAAAGATAACCCCGCTTATCCAAAATTGCAAAAATAAATTTCTTATTTAATATTACAAACAGCCAGCTTATTGTAACAAAAATCTAAGATATCTTGTTCTAGTCATGTAATTAAGTAAAAAATGCTTACTTAAAGTGGTTTTTGAAACAAAAAGCTAGAGTGTTTCACTTCTTAACTTTTCTTTATTATACATTTGACAGTCTCTCTATTCTTCTGTTCATCTGTGTACCTGTTCTTCCTTATGTTATGTACTACAATTTTCTCTGTCTCATTTATTTGTTTAATTTTTCTGAGCACGTCATCGTTCTTGTCTATGTATTCTTTTCTTCTCTGTCTGTGCAGTTTTCTGATATGAATGTATACCGTTCTTCTTTATTTTTATATGAAACATGTATCTGAGACCTCTGCTTCATATTACAAAGAATGACTTTCTCATCTTTCACCTAGAAAAGGGTGAAAAAACGAAAGATTTGGGGAGAAACAACTTGAGAAAAATTAGGGATAGGTAGGATTAGGCGAAACCCGCCCGATTAGATGAGACTCTTGTCATAACACCTCCTAGTGAAATTGAAAATTACCTAGATCTGAATTTAATACAAAAAAGATATTCTTGTAAGCTATTGCAAACACAGTAATAATCATAAAATCTTCGAACAGAATTGTACAGCGCAAACGAACGATGTAACTTATTTCATTAAAGGTTGGTTTTGAATTTCAGTTTCAAAACATGGATTCAACGCCATCTAGTGTGAAAAAGAAATTCAAATTTCGCACGTTTCGTCCGGAACTCAATATCCAACAGACATATCTTCTCTTTATGGACAGAAAATATTGATGTATGTTCCTGCGTCTGGGGATATGGTGTAGGGATGAGTACCAGCCCGGGCCAAGTAGAGCCATTAAAAAAACGATCAAATTTGAAGTCCAGGCTCGTTTTAACATAAATGTTTTATGACAGCTAATGGAATTTATCTTGGCTCGGGGTGGCCCCGGGCCAAACCCATCTCTACTATCGTGTGTAACCGAATAAAGTGTGAAACGAGAGAAAGAAAAAAGTTTTCCATAAAGAACCATTATCTGAAGCTTTGGAAGAACTAAAAAAAAAGAAAAGAAAAAAGGAGTTATTGCAGTTATACTTTTGGTGACTGACATAGAGTTACTGCAGTTCTGCTTTTGGTAACTGAAAATTCAGTTACCACAATTCTACTTTCAGTAACTTAAAAAAGTTAATGTAGTTCTACTTTTGTAACTTGAAAAAAACGTGTCTGCAGTTCTGTTTTTGGTAACTTGAAAAAAACGTGTCTGCAGTTATACTTTTGGTAACTTGAAAAAGAGGTTTTTTTTGTTCTACACTTGGTAACTAAAGAAGAGTCACTGCTGTTCTAATTTTGCTAACTTGGAATAAGAGTTACTGCAGTTCTACACTTGGTGGTAACTAGAGAAGAGTTACTGCAGTTCCACTTTTAGTAATTTAAAATGAGTAACTGCGGTTCCACTTTTGGTAACTAAAAATGAGTCACTGCTGTTCTACTTTGGTAATTTAAAAGAGTTACTGTAGCTTTACTTTCGGTGATTTAAAAACAGTAACCGCAGTTTTGCTTAGATAACTTAAAAAAGAGTTACCACAATTTTACTTTTGGTAACTTAAAAAGAGTTACCAGTTTTACTTTTGATAACTTAAAATCGGGTAACTGCAGTTCTTCTTTTGGTAACTTGAAAAAGATTTACTGCATTTCTTCTTTTGGTAACTTGAAAAAGATTTACTGCAGTCCTTCCTTCAGTAACTTAAAAAAGAGTTACTGCAGTTTCGGTAACTATACTGACGCCCCTTCAAGAGGTAATCGAGTATGAACAGGAAAAACCTGATGATGAAATGCACTTCCGCAAAGTACAGTACCCACTCAATGTTCGACGTTAATGTGCTTTAACGTTATTTATTGCACACAAATTTTTTTTATTTGACAACATTAAGTTATATAGTTTTTTTCACTCAAGTTATAGACACATAAGTTATTGTTGTAAATAAATATTTTATTTCCGGAAATGAAAATAAAATGGGAGGTTGTTGGTGATAAGCTTGGACGTTTCCGGAATGTGAGAAAAATGTTTCTTAACTCACTAACTTATTGTGTTTGAGAAATTAGGTTCATTTCCTGGAAAAAAATGCAACAATTTATTCGAATAAAAAGTTATATTAAGGCTTCTTCGTGGAGATTTCATATTGTCGCTATGCACATATTGTCACAATGTGAAGTTGTCATAGCATCAATCAGTTTTGCCAGAAATGACATTAACATTCTTCCAGAAACTAAACACAAATTTTTAATGTCTATTTCAAACCACTTGAATAGACCTAAATTTTAGTTTGAGTTTATGAGAATTCCACCAAATCTGGCAACACTGGCATCATTTGGTGTCTTGGTGTCCAAGGTCTATGCGCTATACTCTTTATAAGGGTTAGGCTTGGTCTTTTATGAAGTGTTCTAATTTCCTTAATACCATATGACGACAATATGAGAAGCACATTAATATGACAGTTCTGTTACATTCGATCTTGGCGTAAAACCTGCCTTAGGTAAAATTTCATCTGAAGATTGTATATAACTTACATTAGCGATAGAGTTTGTGCAATTTTGGATAGAAAATTTTCTATCTCAAAAAAAATCAGCAAGTCGTCTGCAAAAGTTATTGACAATGTAATATGTCTTTAAAAACAAACATTTAACAGTTTGAATTGCTTCAATAAAAACTGTTGACAAAACTGTCCTTTTAAGCAAATCATGTTTTCAAATTCATTTTAATTTATGAGAAGAAAATGAATTTATTTGATTTGTTTTGAAGAGGCCTAATTGAAAAAGTTTAAATATTTTTACCAAGTGGTGTCTTAAAATTGATGCTTGCTTATCTTGTAAGCTCAGTCCAGTTTGAAAATAGCTGATATCGTTGTAAGTTGTCTCATCTTAAATTTTCAATAAGAGAGGAGTAAGAAATATTGAGGCTTTCTCAACATCTCATCTCAAACTTAAGATAAGACGACTTATGAATAAAACTGATATCTTTGTGAGTCATCTTATCTCAAATTTAAGATGAGGCGGTAAGAAAACATCAACGTTTTCTTAATATTACCTGCCTCTCTTGTCTCAAATTTGAGATGAGATGACTTACAAAGATATCAGCTTAGTTCTAGATTAGAGTCAATCAGTTTGTATGTAAATGATAAAAAAGACTTCTGTTGGTTTCAGGAAACCATTTGAGGTTTTGATGAAACTTATCACAGATGCATTTTTTTTTCTTTTGAATTTTTTTTTCTGTATTTCAATGGATAAAGTTACAATGTTGCCAGATCATATGAAAATTCGTGTAATTAAAAATTTTCTTTTGATTGAAAAGGTCTTTGAATATCATCACTCTTTTGGTGAGTTTTTGGTGGAATATTGCTTGTATTTCTGGCACCACTGATAAAGTATCGAATGCACTTTGGTGCAACTTTGTCGGTCAGCTATGATGAAGTTATTCTGAATTTTTTTAAGCAAATAAAAAGATTCATTATTGACAATTAAGAAGGACCTAAAATTAATTAAATGTCAAAGTTTGGATTAATGAAGCATTGTCGATTTTTTGATAAATTATTTCACAAAATTATTTATAAAAAGATTATAATGTTTCTTATCAGACTCTAATCTGTTTTTTAATCTATCTTTAATTGCCATTCTAAAGCAAAGGCCTCCATCAGGGAATACTCACGATAGAGCAATAGGTTAGGTAAGGTTAAGTTAACTTAAGTTAAGGTTTTAAAAGAACGCACGTGTGATATTTTGCGCATGAGACCAAATGCGATAGTCGATCAGATGAAACATGACCTAAATTTAAAGGAAATATCAAGATTCAAGATAAGTTAAGTTAATGAAAATATGGTCAGTTGCATAGAGGAGAAAATATTGGACACTTATGTAAAGGCTGTTTTTTTCTTCTCTTTTTTTCTTTCTCTTCTTTTCTTTTTTCTTCATCTTTTTCTTCTGTTCTTCTTTTCATTTTTCTTTTCTCTTTTTCTTTTTCTTCTTTCTTTTTTTCTTTTTTCTTTTTTCTTTTTCTTTTTCTTCTTTCTTCTTTTCTTTTCTCTTTTTCTTTGTCTTCTTTCTTTTTTTCTTTTTTTCTGTTCTTCTGTTCTTCTTTTCATTTTTCATTTTTCTTTTCTCTTTTTCTTTTTCTTCTTTTTTTTCGTTGTCTAATATACTCTCCTCTATTAGAAAGCAATTCAAAATGTAGCAATCCTATTATGACATTACGTCTCTCTATCGTTTTTTATTTCTGTCTCTACATCTATCTTTTACCCTTAATTGTAAGTTTTCTTTCTTATTTTCTCCTTTATTGATAGATATTCTTTGCATCTCAGCACTTTTTTTTCTCCATTTTCTGACCAATAATTGGATTGGATCTTCTTTCTTTATTCAATGCATACTTAATCAAAGCTGCATTTTTTGGCCAAGCCAACTTTTATTATTATGTTGAAGGGAAAAAGACAAAACAAAAGTGGTATTTTTTGTTTTAACCCACAAGGCAATGGACAATTATGCCAATGGTCGCAATTCCAAGTTGTCACAATTCCAAGTTGTTGCAATTCCAAGTTGTCGCAATTCCAAGTTGTCACAATTCCAAGTGTTCACAAGTGGGGAGGTCCCATATTGTTGCAATGGAAGATTGTCATTGTGTCATATTTTCCTAACAACCTTATCCTCTAATCTAATTAATTGTTGTCAAATCTGGTGGAATTCCCTAAAATCAAAACTGAAGAACTTCCTGGCAACACTGGGACCCATATTTACATTTTTTGTAACATTTTTGACAATGCGACAATTTTACATTACGACAATCTTATAATGCAACAATTAGGGAATCATGATAATATGATATCAACCCCCATACCGAATGAATCATTCCAGTGTGACCAAATTTTGATATTCTTTCTCTAAATTCTAGTCACCATGACAGCAAAAAAAAAATAAATGTATTGCAAAGATAGAAAAATAAACACTGTGGTGAATTATTATGATAAATTATCACCAATGTGCAACTGTCAATGACTTTCTTCAAGTAAACAGAGGGTGGGGGGAAAGGGGGGCGTACAACCCCCCCCCCCGGGGGGGGGTGGGGGGGGGGGGGGGGGGGGTGTTGGGGGGGGGGGGGGGGGGGGGGGGGGGGGGGGGTGGGGGGGGGGGGGGGGGTGTGGGGGGGGGGGGGGGGGGGGGGGGGGGGGGGGGTGGGGGGGGGTGGGGGGGGGGGGGGGGGGGGGGGGGGGGGG
>LR051139.1:0-14805 GCA_900607525.1 Apocyclops royi
AATCAAAAATCTCAAGGAACAAAAAATGGGTCTGCTCACAACAGGTGTGGTTGTGTGTTAAGAGATTCGTTGATGAGAAGAAGTTTCTTTTTTAAAGGGTAAATGACAAAGGCTGTGAGAAAGCTAACGTCCATCAAATTATGATTACTTTTATGATGGTTGTGTCATTACCCTAGACTAATGTCGGTCAAGAAAATCAGGAAAAATTGGAGCTCCGTTCTACAAACGGAGCTTCTTATCAACTTTTTCAAGATGAACAACAAAATGAGAGCAGACAAAATGAGAAACAGTTCAAAAACTACTTCTAGTTACTAATGGGTTACTATACTGGAAACCTAGGACAATGATTTGACAACTAAATAAATTATAAATAAAATATATTTACTCCTATCTAAACAATAAATATTGTTCGAACGGAGCAGCGTTAGCACAGAACATCAAAAGATCAAAGTATTAATCATTACTTTAAATCACTCTCGACTTATTGCACCTGTCGACAAGCTGAGTCGTCGACAATTAAAGCGTAACCCATTTTGTCAGTCAACTGAATTTTGTAAATAATTTTCTCCTTGTCATGAAAGCTTTTCTTACCTAGGGATGTATCGAGGTGTGCACATCAGAATCAAACCTGGAAGAATTCGAGAAAATATCGTTATTATTAAAACTGTTGATAAAACCCCTCAATTTTCAATTAATAAAAAAATCGAGCTCCTCTGAGCTTTTTCGCATGAGTTGACACATCTCTATTTTCTAAACCCTTGTCTATTTTTAGAAGTAGTAGATATACAAATAACGGGTGCTGCAACTTTGTCGAATGTTCAGATTGTCGATTCAAATGAAAATTGTCGAATTTAAATCAAAATTTTAAATTTTAAAACCTAACCTACTGTAACCATACCCCACCCAGGCCTGCTGGGAGAACATTCGCTACAACTTTGTCGAATGCTCATATTGTCGAATTTAAATTAAATTTTAAAACCTAACCTGACCATACCCCACCCAGGCCTGCTTGGAGAATATTTATTTTAAATAAAAACCACATAATAAGTGACCAATGTCTAATATGGACAAAGTTTGATTTTGAAAATGTGAACTTTGACAAAAAATCATTTTGACAATCTTCACATAACTATGTAGTAAAAACCTGTACAAAGTATATATGTGTATTAATGTATATTAAAGAATCTTCACTCCATTTAAACTTCCTGTCCCACAACCCCTATTTGACCCATGTGAATGACCGTTATGAATATTCATGAAATTTCCCGTGTTCTGATTGGTTAATTTAAATGGATGTAAACAATGTTTGAGATCTGGAGGTCTGTTATGAGTTAAGAGAAATCAGTTCTGAATGAAGCTGTAAACTGAAAGGACATCAATAAAACTGTTAAAATTTCTCAGTCTTTATTCATCTAACATATCATTGCCATTGTCATATAAACTGGTATTATGCCCTATAATACCAAGATATATCAATAGTTTACTGATCACCTGTAGTTCTGAATACTGTTACAACATGGCTTATGGCACTAGTACCACACCCAAACTGAGTCAAGAAAAAAGAAAATGTACCATCGATAGGAATATTTAGAACATGAAAATTCAAGAACTTTGTAGTTTTTGCTTCAAAAACAATAAAAAAAACTGTCCTTCTCTTAATTTTTTTTAGCTTCATTTTGGGTGGGGTATAAGTGCCATTGCCAGTTTGTGAGTAAATTATGAACTACATAACAGTCGATGATGAGATCAGCAGTCTATTAACATATATGTCTATGGTTGTGCCTGACCACTAAATGTATCAAGAGATCATTGAAGTAAACTGAAAAGCAATTGGCATTGAAATAAAATACTTAACCAATGTAAGACTTCTTAAAGGTTGCAAACTTTGCAACCAAACTTGTACATGTCTGTCTATGAATCTTGCAAGAATAAATTTTCCAAGATTTGGTGGAATTCAGGAAAAATCGTAAGAGTTAAAAGTGACCAAAAATTGTTCAGTTCGGATGGTCATATTTCAAATTGTTGCGTTTACCATATTGTCGCAGGATCAAATTGTAATAATTCGAAGATTTTAAATTACATTTTTTTTCGTTTAAAACTCGAATAAGCCTAATGTAATTTCAACTTAATTCATAGCTACTGACCCACTAGCTCTGCAAGGACCCCCTTAAGACAATTTGACACTGTTAATAATTTGAAACCTCTTCTCTGTTGAAATTTTGATGACATTTCTGGCAGCACTGTTATCTGTCCCTGTGTCATCTCTTGCAAAATATCGAAGTATCAGTAATGGAAAAAGTGCTTTAAAAATTAGCAAAAGTTTAAACTATTATAAAGACTTAAAATGTGGACAAATACTTGGATAACAATTATTTGTCAAAAGTTCGCGCAACTGATCAAAACTAAAATTTTTTTACTTTGTGTTTTTTGACCAGCAATAGAGAGCAGCACCTGTTCATCTCAAAATGTAAAAAATCTCTCCAGCGCCATCTATTGAGAAGAAAAATGATTTCTAAAGATATTTAGCTCTCTCATTTCTAAGTATATCATTTTAATAAAAAGTCTCAAAAAAAAAAAACACTGCGGTGGACTTAAGACTTCGTAGGGTGGATCTATAGTTCTACCTTATTAAAGATTAGATCTCATTTACGACAGTACAAGAAAAGCTATGTCTATTCTTAAGAATTTCTAATTCGTACCTACGTTCCTACGTTCAACTCACGAAACTATAAACCCGACTGCAAGTAATGGACAGTAACCACAAATATTCTCACGAAAATCGTACTTGATCTCAAATACTCCTTAGAGCCAAATTAGATTTTCTTAAGTTCATCTCGACAGCTACAGAAAAGTTTGGAAATTTCTTATGATTTTTGTACGAACATGAGGGAATGTCCAACCTAACTTACCCGAGTGGTTATTCACAAAATTTCTTACGAAAATCTTACAACATTTCTTAAATTCATCTCATCTATTTTGCCTCAAATTTCATGAAGTTGGCTGTTAGATATCCAAGATTACCTAGTAAGATTTAGGAATTTTCGTAAGATTTTTGTAAGATTTTCGTAAGATTTTCGTAAGAGCTTTTGTGAATACGGTCCCTGCTCTTTTAAAATCTTACCCATTTAAAAGTTAAAATTTAAACAAGTTGCTTGGACTATATAGTAAGTAATAAATGAAAAAAATGTTTTATTACTAGAATAAGTTTAAAATAAAAAAATTGAACGAAAAAACCAATGTTTTTTAATCAGAAAAAAATGAATCATTTAGGATTTTAGGGAAAAAAAAAAGAAAAAGAATTCAGTGATGCAAAGAAAACCATAAAAAAATCACCAAAATGTATTTAAAATATTGTCTTTGCTAACTCGGAAAGCTAAATTTATGAAATTCCACCAAATCTAGCAAAACTGAATGAAATTCGCAATTAGTGAAATTTCTTCAAATTGAGCTAATATTTTCTTATTTTCGTCTATTGATTCATTATATTTTGGTGAGGTTTTAAGGCATTTCTAGCAGCACTGTTAACTATTTTCAAAATCACAAGTTGAAAAAAATGGGCTGGTTTCATGTAACCGAGAAATTGATATTATTGTTAAATATAGGTCGGCTAGTTCAGTTGTATTCATATATTTTTGATGACGTCATAATGTGCATATGTAACGAGCTGGCTTTTTCTTGAATAATAAAGCTTTTACAAACTAAACTATAATCATTTATCAACTTTGGTATTACTTTTAGTAAAAAATATTAATGAAACTTTGGTCAAAACTTTTATATTTAAGATTAGGTCTTTTAATTCATTACCAGCGATTTATAAAGTCAAAAAATACGATGTCGAAAAATGATTGTTAAGCCTCGATCACTTAACCCTTGGTTCGAGCGCACAATACCATAAGTCTAGCATGTTATACAAATGTAAAAAAGGATTTTAATTTGTCCAACTGGATACACTAGAGGTTTCGTGCACCCATCCCAAAGATTGCGTGACTGAGACTCTAATTAATTGGCCAACCAATACGTTACAGAACCTAATTTTACTCAATAAAATCCTTTGCAGAGGATTCTTTCAAGATTTGAATTGTCTCCTGAATTGATTCTTGATCTGCTAGCATGTCGTCAATCAGTTTCTGAAAAAAAAACGTAGGTAATTGATTGATTGATTGAATAGTATAGGTCATTAACGAACCGGAATGAACGCTATTTTCATCTTTATTATGTAATTAAGTCATGTCGGTTAGTACTGTATGACTAGTAGTAATTCGGATCAATGACTAGTCATAGAACTGGTCATATGACTATTTGGTTTGAATGACAGACCAATGATTCAACATGGTCATCCACTTAAGCTGTCGTATTATAAAAGAACATCAAGAAAATGTCGCATAAAAGACCTATCTAGCTTTTTTATTGTACCTACACTGTGTAAATTACAGTAATAATAAAGATGCATGCTTGATAAAGATGGCTCATTACTCATTAGTTTTGATCAATAAAATTATCTAGCTTAGTCAATACCTGATCTGCGCTGTTAGTTTCAAGAAGTTCGTTGAGTGTATCTTCATTTAAGGGTTCGGCGCCATTCCTGTTATAAATATCTTTAACAGTATTACAAGAAATAAAATTCCACCAAATATGAACAAAGCATTCATTCATTCATTAATGAGAGTTTCACTAATCACAAAAATGTGAAACTTCAATCAGAAATACCAACGGTCGTAAGCTTCTGTCACTTAACCATTGGGTCGGGCGCAAGAAAACCTCAAGTCTATCCAGTTACACAAATTAAAATAATTCTCTGCAATTGCACACTAAGCAAACTTTATGATTTTGTGTGCTCGACCCAGTGGTTATATGACCGAAGGTTTACCAGTCAAAATTCCTATATGTAATTTAAAAGAAAAAATGATCGTGATTCAAATTGTCGCAATTCATATATTGTTGTATATATATGTATTCATGTATATACATATACATATGTATATGTATATATATATGTTTATACATATACATAACTAGTATATATATGTCAGTAGTTGATCTCATATTGCCGCAAAAATTTTGTGTTTTTCACTTCTCTGAATTACATTGTACTGAGTACACCTGAGAACTGTTGTCAGTTCTACAGGGTTGCCAGATACGGGGAAATTATCTTCAAACTTCAAACTTTCGGGTCAAAAGGGTATTTAAAAGGAACTTAAAATGTTCTGTTCCAAATTTTGGTGAAATTGCGATGACATTTCTGGCAATGCCAGAAATGTCATTAAAATTTTCCCAAAATCACAACACAACATTATACATTCTTCATCAATCCTCTTGCAGACATGGAAGTATATCGTGTCAATGTTTGGTAATTTCCCCAAATCTGTGCAAAACTTGTTGTCACATCTGGTGGAATTACCGAAATTTGCCGCTATTTATTTTTGTTAAGATTTTCGTGAGAACTTTTATGAATATGGTCACAGATTCATAAAAAAGTGCATTTGAACAGAAGTACCTTCCAGCAGCCAATCACAAGTGTATATCACTACTAAGTTGTCTCACTATTACGAAAGGGAAAAACTTTCCATTATTAACAAACTTGTCTCGCTTCGAACTCATTACGTGCTTTTTCGCGTAAAATAAGTGTTATGTATGACAGCCGTCTTTGTAAGTGATCTCATCTCAAATTTGAGATGAAACAGCTTACGAAACTATCAGCTCATAGGTTGTCTCGTCTCAAATTTGAGATGAGAGAGGCTGGAAATCTGGAAGTTTTCTCACTATCTCATCTCAGACTTGAGATGAGACGAGACATCAGCTTTTTTGTCAATGTAACAAAATTTATCTTTTGAGAAAAACCAAGTTAGTACAATTAAAAAGCTTTTTTTCTTTTTTGTGATAGCGAGACAGCTTAGTCGTAGCATACACTTTTGGTTTTTTTACCAGTGATACCTGGTCCAGTAATTGGTTCGACTGCCATTTGTTACCAATATTGCCAACAGTGGTCAGAAACGACAAAAGTGGTCATTTTTGCAAAGCTGTTGGTTGGATAATTTTTTGTTTGTTTGTAGTATGTGGTCAGAAATTTATTTTACCCATATATAGTAAGTGGTCAGAAAATTTTATTGATATTTAGTAAGTGGTCGGAGCTGGTGGTCGCATAAGAAAATAATGGTTGGAAGCACTGTTTACAACCTGAAAGAGAGCTTTTTGAACTCTACCTGACAATTTGATAAGGAAAAGTGCTGTTTCGAATGAAGCCCTCCACGTTGTTGACCATGTGAAACATGATCACCCTTTGTGCCATGTCGCACAAGGTCTTCTCAACCACGATCATGTAAGCATAAACTAGTTCGAGGAAGAAGAGGGTCCCTTCGTCAATGTCTGTGGGTGCAGCCACGGCTCCCTAAGAAAGTTCAGTCTTACTGAATCAAAAGATTATATTTCAAATTTAGGTTGGGTTTTTAGTTTTTTAGAGTGAAAAATTATTATTTAAAAATCTTTTATATACAACAATTGGATATTGCAACGATACAGGTATTGCTACAGATTGAAATGTGACCAATCATCGATTTGCGTGAGGTACCTCTGGGGCTGCGGCTTGAAGATCAGAGAAAATCTTTTGCGCATTTTTTCGAATCGCCTTGATGGACGCCAAGTTCCCATACCTTCAGATAAAAAAGTTTTCTCAAATGAATGATTCAGTAAAGATTCATAAGGTAGTAATTAAAGCAGGCCATATCTTGAACATTTAAGTTTTCACAGAAATTTCTTTTTGATATTCTTACTTCTAGTGATATTTAAGTTTAAGCAAAGAAAAGGTTTTGAGTAAAAATACCTTGGTATTTAAGAAGAAAGTCATCAACCATGATTCCACTAAGGTAAAGTGGCTAAGTGACCAACCTTTACTTTATAAATCATGGATTCAGTGAAGATAATTGAATTGTAAACTAGACAAATTCGATGTCTAAAATGGAGCTTTAGTTTGTTTTTTTTTTAGATAATTTTGATAGATCGGAAATCATGTAGAATTTTTCATGAATTAAAATCCAAAGAATCAGCACAAATTTCTGTGACCTAAAATTAAAGTGGAATATTGCTCACAAACAGTATTGCCAGAAATGTCTTCAAATTCCACCAAACAGTTCTTTCTTCAATGCCTTTTAGACAGTCTTAAGTTCCAAATTTTAGGAATTCCACCAGATCTAGCAACATCGATAACAAACACTACCGATAGTTTGCAGAGGATGTTTAATGCTATTAATCCCTTAATGTTCTCACTCATCTGACAGACCCCCACAGGTCCGCTAGAAATGAAAATCAGAACAAAATATTCAGTTATCTCATGAAAATATTCATCAGATGTAGTTTTGATTTTAATATATTCCACCAAATCTTTCAACTGTATGTGTGATCCTCACGTTTCAAAATGGGAGTTGCTTGAATCCTCGTCATCACTTTGCTCATTCTGGGCAGTGTCCCCTGCACCCTGTCCGGAAATCAAGTTCTTGTAATACTTGAAGTCCGGATGTCCAACATTGATGAAAATTTTTTGAACGTCAACCTAAAAAAAGAAGAATGCTGTAAAGGTACCCTACCCAAGATTTTTAAAGTATAGGTTGTTCACTTGGACAATTTTCTCTTTGTGATGTCATTGCACACAAGTAGTAATTAAAGTAGGCCATTTCTTTAATGTACAAGATTTGTTGGAAGTTTCATTTAGAATTTATTTATAACAAGTAATACCAACTTTTGTTAGATGTTAAAAATTTGGAATTTGGATACTTTGGCTTTGATGAAAAAGCTTTTGAACTATGCATGCTATGACATCATCAAAAATGCGTCTGCACAGGTAAAGTGGCAAAGTGGCCAGTCTAATCTTGAATCTTTGAAATGTGGCTCACAAAAATTTTCTATCAAAAAGTTTATTTGCAATCTATGTATCACACATTTCAACAGGTAAAACTATTATTGCTTACTTTTCATTGACTATTTCTTCTTGAACCTCTTCTACATAAGTTTTATTTTAGAAATTTTAAAGTGTACGAATTGATTCTAAGGTGGAGGGTTTATATTTTTGCAATATAAATTTCCCAAATCAACCCAGTGGGGGGTCCTGGGACCCCTTGCAAGGCTGTAGATATTAGATAGTTTAGTTTAGCATATTGGCTGTTTCAAAAATAAAAACTAGCAAATTTAAAGCCAGTCATGTCTCTCCTACAGAACCTTAAATTTCAAACTGTATATGTCTTTAAATGTTGGACATTTATAATTTCTACTTTTTGATTTTGCACACAGAGAGAATGTTTACTCTTTAGGCCAAGTCTTTAGGTCCAATGGGTCCCATTTACAACGTTTAAGGACTGAATCATACCATCCAAAATTTTACATTGATTTTTTTCAAGACTGAGTTATTCATGTTTGACAAAATCATCAAACTGAAAATAGTCCTGCGCAGACAACTTGTGTCGACTGTGAAGACCGTCTCCATGTGATTTTTGTCGAAACCTAACCTAGCCAAAACTAACCCTAGCCAAACCTAATCCCAGCCAAACCTAACCCCAGCCAAACCTAACCACGCAAGGCTGCGTGGGAGATCAGTGTCCACGGCAAGGTTGGACGGGTTATTAATTAGATTAGGTTATGTTAAGTTTTAAAGTTTAAAATTCGACATTTTGCACATTTTCAGTGGACATTGCATTCGACAATTCTCACGTTTTGCAAACATCCCATTTGACTAAAAGTCACTTTATTAGAAGTACTTCTAAATCATTGCGCACGAAAGAAGTAATTGTGTGACTTTATTACAAAAAAATTTGAATTCATGGTCTATATATAGGTTAGGTAAGGTAAGGTAGGTTAGGTTAGGTTAGGAAAACCCAAAGAAATACATTCTTAAGGGCAATAAGATAAAAAAATCAAACCTGTCGCCTAATATCGAGGCCACACGAATTTCTGTATTCGTCAACTTTCTTTCTGACAACATCTAGAACCCGGTTCTGTAAGATTGCAATGGGAGGTTACGAACCAAACATTCAACAAGGTTTTGCCTTGATTGTATAGATCATTTAGAATTAGGGGAAAAAATTATACTCTGTCAAATGATACAAAAATATCTTTAATGGCCAGAGATACTAGCGGAAAAAGTTTTGATATGCAACCTCCCATTCCGGAGGCTATTGAGATTAAGAAGCTAAGAGGTTGTTTGCCTGGGAGAGACATTACGACAACTACACAATAATGATGCCAGATAAGATGAAATTTTTTGAAATCAGAACTTCAATTTTAAATTGTAGGTAGTGGGATTGATTTTCTCAAATGTCAAAGTCCCAATCTAGGTTTGGGTTGGACCCATACTGGGTTACTTTAGGATAGTTCACATTGGTTAGTGATAGGTATTCTTTAAAGTTGAGTTGTCACAGACTGAAAACCACTGCATAAAATGGATGCAACAACAATTTTAACAGGAATTTTTCTATCTTAGTTGTTGTCGCAGGCGTTTTACGCAATGGTTTTGAGTCCATGACAATGAACCTCAAAAAACTTAATTATTATGACAATAGGGAAATAGTTACTGCATGAAAAAAAACACTTTAACTCCCATAAATTGGCCTGTGAGAAAGAAAAAAACTTAATCAATACTTTTGTATAGGCTCAAAGGGTTCAGCTTACTGAAAGTTTTGGGTGTACAGAAAGTGTCTTGTTTGCAATCCTCTGCAGATGAGTGATTAGAAGAGATGTGATCTCTTCCAGAAGGTTCAGAAGAGGCTGTTGAAACTGAAAATAAATTAGGCTGTTAAAATGAAGTGTCCTAAAAATTACACCAAAATTTGAATAAAACATTTATTTTAAATTGTCACGAAACATTAAAAGATTCTAAATTCTTTCTGTCTTTTGTTGATTTCCTTAAATCTCAGTAACAATATGAAATGGTATCTTGGATTGAGCAGTCGACCACGACATAGTGATTGAATTGAGAAAAAGAACTTTGTGGCAGATCCTTTCAGCACAACTGATATTACGCCCTTATCACAATGTTTTGTGAATTTGGTCACTCTGCTAGCTAGCGAATAAGTTGTGAAATCATCCGCTTCTGTAGAGTGCTTATTTTATTAATGTGATCTCTTTTCAACATATAGCATTAAAAGAAGATTTAAAGTCTAAATCATATTCAGGAAAGAATCAGTAGTTATCAAACCATCAGGAAGCGTACCTGTTCAACCAAGATTCCGACCATAATTCTAAAAGACAGAGGGTTGACAAGCACCGAGTCGTGAGCAGCGTCGAGGTTGGTAAGAGCATTTTTCAAGCTTTTCTTGACTTCGTCATTATTGACCATCATAGCACTGTTGCAAGCGATTTTAACTGATTTCTTCAATCGGCTTTTGATCTCGGCTCCGGCGTCTATGTCATCCAGTCTGTAATTTCATAGATACTTAAAACTCTCTTTGGCCCAGTGGATCCTTTGAGACCTGAGCATCGAAAAACATTCAAGGCCCAATGGGCGATATACTACATAAAATCTTAGATTGATTTTTTTTACACGTGATATTTTTTATCCATTTTATTTAGGACCGCTTGTGAGAAAAAGACTTAGGTCACCTAATTAATAGATATCAGTGGAGAAGTGCTTGTTAGACCATGTTTGTTGACAACTGTTTAAATGAAGATTTGTAAATAAAGGCATTTCGACCAAGTGTGTCTTTGGCCAATTGAAATTCAACAAAAAGTGCAATCGACAAATTGCACTTTCGACTTTCCGTGTCCGCCTAATGTCAATTACATACCTAACATTTTTACGATTGCCTTCTAGAGCCACTGACACAGCTTCGCAAAAATTTCCGACTTTTTGGACGATTACGTGATCGGCCGTTTGTTCTTTCAGATCCTTTCCAACATCGAGTCGACCCAGAGCGCTCTCGATCTCTCGCAATCGTCTCTCACCTGCCGTGATGAACTCGGGGAGTTTGGCTTCAATCACCATAGCCAGCTCCCTGGATCAAAGATGTTTTGATTTTAGCTGGCTTTGTATTTTTCTTATAAAGATTGAAGTCATTTTCATGAAAAAACTTTGTTTTTAAAATCTTACTTGTTCAGAAAGTTTTGCAGGTAATTAATTCCCATTCTTTTGGCCAGGTGTGTGAAAGCTCCCCCACGCTTATTTTTGAAAAAATCAGATTCGAGCTCTCTCACCTCTCTGACAGGTGTGCGATTCTCAACCTGTGATCAAGATTATTAAACAGATTAACTCAAGAAAAGTTAATCGGTATATTTTGATTAAAAAGCACAAAACTATTTTGCGACAATGTGACACGGATAGTGGTGCTTAAAGTTCTTGTCTCACATTCTTTTCCACGTTAAAGATCTAGCTCTTAACTTTGATATGGAGTCCTCCAGGGGCGTTGCATACTTTTTAACGGATCGATCAAGTTGATCTTTTTATAAGAATAATATTGAGATGGTTTGTACTATGTAATTTTGTGATTTAATTTGACAAATTAATCTTATCAATTAAATCTATGGGTGGTCTATACTTTCCTGCTCTTGGCTTCGGTTGATAACCCCGACATAGCCTCGGTGAATTTTGATGGTCCTGTTCTCCAGAACCTCAATGAGAGAGTCGATTTTTTCCTGGCCGGTTGGCACATCCATCTTGGTGATGACTCCAATGGTTCTGGAGAGATCCTTGTCGACCAGCTTGGCTCTCTGGATGGCGACAGAAGCGGCGATATCGTCGGTTGCTTGCGAGATGGCCAAGATCAAGGTGTTCTCTCTATTACGATAATTCAGATCTCTATAAAGATCTCTAAAGAGGGAGTCACCAACTTCCGGTCAAGTTACGATTGAGTCTCATCATCAGCATGATTACTTTTTAGTCAAGACATAAGGTTTTTTTTTTTACTTCGATATCTTAATCATTATTCTTAATTTGTAAGAACTTATTATTCGCACGATAACTGCTTTATAGCGTAGGTCTCATTTAAAATTTCTATCGTTTTTGGTACCAATGTATCTCTGTTCACACAGGTTAAGTCTCATTTACATAGATGCAAGTTGAAGCAGAAAGACACAATAGAATTTGTCTTTGCAAAATATTAAACATTTTCTTTTTATTTGTCTCTGTAACATCTACTGCGTCTTTCAGCTGCAACTTGCGTCAATGGAAATGAGGATTTGTCTTGGCCTTCCTGTCGTACTTTGAACCTTAGCATACAAGAATAAAACACCTTCTTATGAAATCATCCACTAAGTCTTCAATTTGTTGCTGAATGTCGGCTGGCTGGTCAGGAAGAGGGTTCATGACAAAGCCAGGGAGATCTACAAGCTGCATAAGTAATCGAAATTTACAAGCACTCTGCTTTGATTGACAAGCCCTCAAAAAGTTGAAAATCACTTTATAGATACACCATTATTCATAAAAGTGAAAGCCTGGCATGACAGATTGGATGCTTTACAGATATAACTTGTTACAGGACTTGTGACTTGCTGATATCTTTGTAAGTCGTCTCGTCTCAAATTTGAAACGAGAGAACTCGTCTCAAATATGATACGAGAGAAGGTGGAAATGTTGAGAAAAGATTGAAGTTTTCTCACAATCTCTTCTCAAATTTGAGATAAGACCACTTAATAAGATATCAGTAAGTTTCATAAATTATTGAAGTTTGTTGCTAGACAGTCGAATAAATGGCAAACTTGTTCAAGGAGATTAGTTAAATTCACTGCCCAGGCCAAGACAGTTTTTTCAAGTAAAAGATTACACCATCCATATATTTGAATAAATGATGGATTAATAGACGAAATAAAGAGGCCATATTTCAAATTGTCAAATATCCCATATGGTCACAATAAAAAGTTATTGAAAGCTGAAAATCCTTAAATTATATTTTTAAATTTAAAAAGGCCTCAAAACCTAACCTAATATTCTATTCTACTTTTCCAGCCTCCTATAACATTTGCTCAAGTAGTGGTTTTGTGCCCACGACCCAATGGTTATGTGACGAATGCTTAATATTCAATTTGTCAAAAACCTAATTAAAAGATTACCTGGAGATCAACAACTGTGGATGAGTAAATGTTCAAAACAATTGGAGCTTTGCTGATGCATTTACGATGGGAGGCTCTCTGAGATGTCCGGAAGTCGATTTCTGGAGCAATCAGGGCAAAGTTTTCGATCTGAAATCAATTTGAATGAATAGCTGAAGGACATTTTGAAATTTCTTGAACAAATTTTATTAAATCTTACTTTAATATTATCTCTCAAAATGTGTTCGACTGTTAGGCCGGGTGACCGTAAAAAAGTTTTATGCTATATGTAACAATATGTAACATAGATGGGTAAAAAATGATTTGTCATTGAAATTTACATTGAAGGTAGGCGGTGAGTATTAAAGATTTTAAAAGATGCCTGGTCTGGGAGCTTAGGATTCAGAGATCTTCACAAAACCAAATCAATGAAGTTAGAGGGAACTCGGAATCACCAACTCTCTGAAAGTGTGCTCTAGTTTTTTAGTACTGAACCACCCAGTGGTGCCAGATTACAACTAACTTTGGTGGAATTTTGAACAGCGTTTTCAATATCCAATTTAGAATTTCTCAAATATTGTCAAAGTTGATGAAGACAGTATTGCTAGAAACAAAACCAAAATTTCACCGAAAGTCAGCCAAAAAATGTACGATGTTGAAACTTGTATAAACGACCTTGCATTTTAACCTTTAATGATTTCATCAGTGTTGCCAACAATGCAAACAAAATTCCACCAAAACCTTGACAAAATTTCGTTCTTTTAACACTGCAACACTGTAGGTTTTTCACCAATTCTATCGATACTCTACTTTTCAAAAAAATGAAAAATTACCCTTTTTTCTTTTTCATATTGGTCCTCAGCAAAGATTGCATATTCTTGTGTTTCAGGTACATCAGCTTTGTAGTGCAATTGAAGAACCAGTGGACACCTGTAGTAAATGATATAAAAAATTATGAGCATATGCGAAGCTGTTCACTTCAATTATAAAAGGAAAATTTCCTTACCCATAAACTGGTCTAGCTTTTTAATCGTAACGGGAATTTTCGCGGAAAATAACTTTTATACTCAGTGTTATGAAAAATTACGAGTGTGTGATACAAACAAGGTTGCCATATCTGGTGGAATTCCCAAAAACTCAAACGAAAATTTTGGTCTATTTAAGGGACTTTAAATAGACTTTCAAAAATTGTTTTTAGTTTCTGGTGAAATTTATATGACATTTCTGGCAAGACTGGATACAACTAAGCATCTCACTATCATAAAAAGGAAAGAAATTCTCTATTAACAAACTTGATTTGGTTTTCACTCGTAACATGTATTTTCTCATTAACAGTTTAAGTTCATCTTATACAGTTTTGCCAGAAATGTCATGAAAATTTCCCAAAAACTGGAACAAAATGTTATACATAAAGTCCACATAAATCCTTTTTTAATACAAAAACCTTATAGTTCTGACTTTAGGTAATGTCCCCAAATCTGGCAACACTGGTCTTAAAACGTATCAGAACGTATAATTTGACTAAGCTGTCTCACTCCTGAGTTCTACTGATTTATAGAGAAGAATGGATTTTCCATAATCGTATCATACGATTGCCACAATGTTAAAATGCTATCCATTGTATCTTAAATTATGGGATGAAAATTGCCTTACGTTAAAAAGACATTTATAAAACGGCTCATCCTCTAATGAAAAAGTTTTTAAACTATAGAATAAACTGTCTAGCTTTTTTTGGCGGGAGCACTCGTACCTCGTCACCATGTCCGGACCTCTGGGCAGGAATTCTCGGCCAACAATGCCCTG
>LR051141.1:1564-12963 GCA_900607525.1 Apocyclops royi
CAAAGTGACCTTTTTGAACTGAAGCTTCTGTCACATAACCATTGGGTCAGGTGCACGAAACATGAAGTCTATCCAGTTGCCCAAATAAGGATACTTCTTGGCATTTGCAGAGCAAGCCAGACCAATGATTTTGAGCACTCGACCGAATGGTTATGTGATCAAGGCTTAAATTACTGTAGGGGTGGGCAGGCTGGGTTGGTAGAGTCGAGGTATTTTCAATTGCTCATATCTTCATAAGTTGTCTCATCTCAAATTTAAAATTAGAAGATAGGTTGGAAATATTAAGAAAGCAAGGAGGTTTCCTCACCACTCAAAATTGTGATGAAATGACTCACGACGATTTCAGCTAATGTCTATGGTGCATACAAATAGAGGTTGTAGAGTAGGGTTAAGTTACCAGTAAAGTCGCATAATCGGCCCGAGGTCCAGATGGATGGAACTTCCTCTTCTGGACTCTCCGGGTCGGGTTCATCCTGTATATAACCAGAGAATATCTCAGCTTTGCAATGAGTATATGCGGAATTGATGAACTGACAAATAAAATTATAGAGGGCACTAGATGAAAGGGTTTAAGTATTTTCTATTGTTTTTTAAGTATCAAAGTCAAAAAATATTTTTGTGTTTTAACCATAGACTATATATCAATAGACTTGCTGATCTCCTGCTTTACTGTTATGTAGTTCCCATTTTACTCACTATTAGGAAAATAGTGCTGTCACCCCACCAAACACAAAGCCAAATTAGTAAGAAAAGGGATTTATTTTTACAGTTTCTAAACCCATTTCAACAAATTTCTTGAACTAAATGAGCTAAATATTGTAATCAATGGTATATTTTCTTTTTTTTCTTCACTCTTTTGGGTGGGTTACTAGAACCAAAAACCTTGTTGTAAAAGAATTTGGTACTACAGGGGATCAGCAATCTATTAAAATATATGTCTATGTTTTTAGCCTCTTTAGTCACATTTGATAATGGTCTTAACAGTGTTTGTTTTGCCCTTTCATCAAGCGTCATCTACAAAACACTTTGGTCATTGCCTCCCCATTGCTTTAATAAGGAAAATCGCGGGTTCGATTTCCGGCCCGGTAAATATGTTTCGAGACAAACTTGAAATAAATTATGAATCTAAACAATAATACTAGGATGTTATTTAAGCTTTGGTCACATAACCATTACGTCGATCGTACGAAGCTAAAAGTCTAGCCTGTTGAACAAACATGTCACTATGAGGATAACAGCCTATCCTATTGTTGTGGGCACTGCTCCTAAGGTGACGGTAGCTTGAGGAAGGTACTAAAATAAAATAAACATTACTCGAAGGCCCGAACGTAAAAGAATTCAGACTCGCCATAGCACTACTTACATCGTCTCGAGTGAAAGATGGCGGATTTTCTCGGAAAGCGTTCAGAATCAGTTTCCACTCAGCCAGAGTCTCAATCGCTATAGTATCCATACATCTTGTAAAAGAAAAGTTTGATCTACACTTTAAAACTTTCAAAAACTACGTCCGGTCGAAACCCTCATTTCGACAATATAAAATCTCTATAAAAGTTAAACATAGAGCAACGGACGCATAGGAAACAGTTCCGCTTGGTCGTTTATCAACAAATATTTAGCCACGGTCGATAATGTTCTCAAGCTAATATATCAGATTTCTATTAGGAAATTTAAGAACTTAAAATTACCTTTCTCGACAGAAATTCCTCGCAGTCAACCAATCGACTCGACCTCCGTGCTCAGATCTATTGTGGTCTGCCTCTGGAATCAACCAAGACAAGGCGTATCTGTGGCCCCCGAAGCGGAGATGCTCAGGCCGAGAAAGGCATAGCTGGAGATCGGGTCTGACCAGGGGTCTTTTCTCGTCTTCACTAGACACAATATTTAGTAAAAAGAGCGCAAAAAAGAAGTGGCTTATAAACATTTCTTTAGCAAGAAAAAGCCAAAAATCCTGATATAATTACAAGAATGTAACTCAGTCTTGCGTGTTGGTCTGAGAGTTTTACGGGTAAATTTCATTTGAGGAGTAAATGATTCGTATTTTCAAGCTAATCTCACAATTTTCAAGTTAATTCAACTTGAGCAGATGAGGGAGGACCTTTGGTAAATTTCACAAAACTATATAAGCTTCTAAAAATTTGTAAAGTTATTTTATTTTCAATATAGTGCAACTTAGTGCGATTTTAGTGGCAAAATCTGACTTGTAAATGACCCTTCTTTGGGCCTTGGAAAATTGCTAAGAAAGATGTCGACTCATTTTTGATGATAAAAATGAACATTACGTATATACATAAAATATTTTTTTGATTAACAACTACTCTTTTCATAAGCTTTCGAGACAAATTAACATTACCTGCGAAGCAAAAGAAAAACATCTGGCAGTTCTTGTTTTGACTAAAATCTTGACTAGCAATGGGACGGGGCAAACTTTTTCGGGCTCGAGCTTTTGAAATAGCCCACGGGCCAAGCTCTGGTAATTTAATTTCCGTTATAACTATCCTTTTTCTGTTTTTCTTTCCCTCTATGAGACTGTCAAAAATTCTACCCATCAGGCTTTCTTGAAAAATCAGACTCGATCGGGCTAAGCCTTTTTGTATATGGCTTTAGTTAGATATTGTACTCCCCGATCTAGGTAAAAAGATCTAGGTAAAAGGGGTAAAACCAAAGACTACGGTTACAACAAACTCAGTTTAATATTTTCAAACCTCACTGAATAGGCTAAAATGTAAGCTGATTTTAAGGGATCTAAATTTTTCAAAATAGTTTCATACAGCCCCAACATACTATCCAATGTCTTTAAAGACATTAATTTTCTACAAATACCCAACTCCTACCCACAGAGTCAAAATTTATAAAGGAAAGGCTAGCCAAAACAAACGCATGGAGCATACCTCGTTATTCAGTTGGGCTAGAGTGATTTAAGTCAGGCCCTTTTTCTCTCCATGACAATAATAATAATAAATTTTGGACCAACAGCAATAATAGATTACCTTGGGAAAACCTTTGCTCTTTATTCTAGCTTTGTGCTCCTACCAGAATATAATGGTCGAAGAAGTAGGCTTGGGCTTCATTAGAACCATAGATCTGGGAAATGTTTGTGACCGTCCTAGTCTTTTTAGAGATTGGCTGAATAAAGGATATTGTGAAGTAAGAAATTGTTAAATTTTACCAAATATTGGCTCTCCATTTTTTTTTAACTTTCAAGCTCATTGCTGTGAAAACGTGCAATGATATAATATGTCAAATTTGTTTGTAACCAATCTCCAATAATTTTTGCAGTACACATCAATGAGTTTTGTAGTATCTAAATTTTATTAGTTTGAGGTTGCATTACAAGATTTTCCTGAGGGCATCTTTTCCTCCGAAGAATACTTTTGATTCTCCAATGCAAGGACACCTAACTTTATGCCTTTAAAAAAGTTTCAGAGTTGAATATTTAAATTGTTAGTTGACGATGTCGATGCGACCAACCGTTGCGCGCCATTTTTCCCAACCAGGGCGTGTTGGGTCAATTTTACCTCTCGGTCGTCTCTCTCTTTACCATGGCAACACCTCTAGGCTTTCGCTGATACAAAGATAAATTTACCATTGAAAATACGAGTTTATCGATAAATATATCAATCTCTGTGTTAATAATATGTCTTAATTATCTCATTCTGTATCGGAAATTGATATATTATATATGTTAAAAATATATTTAAAAAGAATGAGTAATGAAACACTGAATAAAACTTCATCTACCATCACTAAAATAATGCTCTAGTTGCCTTATGGGGCCCCTCCCTTTTTCCGCTCCTGCTGTTGTCTAAATGGAAGGTTTGCTTTGAATTGAAGCTCAGTTGAGTCTTTGAGACGAGTGAAGTAACTCTTAAAACATTCCAATTCGTAAGGCTAAAGCTTCCATCAGCCAAAATGAGAGAGATCGTTCATATGCAGGCTGGCCAATGTGGCAACCAAATCGGAGCTAAGGTATGATTGCTGTCATTTGATTTAAATATAAAAGAGGCGATGGTTTTTCAGTCGTCATTAAAAATGATGTGTGGTTCTTTTTAGATCGCATTTAAATTAGACTCTTAACCATGTCACGGTCTTGAGAATGAGCCTGTGTCATTTCGCATCTTTGCTGGCTCAAGGGCCATTGAGATATTATCTGGATTTTGTATTCCGATTACTCAATCTTCATAGCGTCTCAGAGTCAACTTCAGAAATGCCGGTTGCTTTTTAAAACGCTTGACCAGGTTAAAGCGAGAAATTATATTTAGAATAAAGTCGTAAATACTCAGTGATAATCAAAACTTTATCTTGGCCCACGAAGGTCTTTTTTTACGTTTCAAAGTACCATTGGCTGTCCAATATCTAATGATATTTTATCACGGAAATGAGAAAGGAATGGGCTTGTTAGGCAGAAGCGAATAGTTGTGCATGTTTCTGCTTCATTCCAATGAATTCCAAAATTAAGCTTTGATATTTTGATTTTCGTAAAATGTGAGTTAACTTTTCTATTTAAAATGGGCGTTTTCTATTTGAAATTTGTTTCCTGACGATGAAATTTAATTTTTGTGACCTTGATAATTTTGAGGACTGAAGATTTATTGATGGATTTAACGACAGCAGCCATGCCATCTCACCTTCAAGATTAATAAAGTATAGGTTGGTCATTTAGCCAATTTTTGCATGATCTTTATATGACATCATAGCCTGCTGTATAGGTAGTTCACAAAACAGGCCATATCTTTAATATGCAAGATTTGACTGAAGTACCATTTTGAATTTTTATACCAAGTAACACCAACTTTCATCGCATGTTTAAAAATTAGAATGTAATTACTCTAGCATTGAAGAAATAGCTCTTCAAATTTGTGTGCTATGATTTCATCGAAATTGTATGCTCTCAGGTAAGGTAGCTAAGTGGCCAACCAGCACTTTATAAATCTTCCTTTAAACATTTGTTTTGTCTTGTTGACTGTAATGATACAACCTGAAAATCTCGCATCAGTCATTTTTCTTTAAAAAATCTTATTTATGACTGACATGCATAAAAATTAGATTCAACTTGTTAATCCCTCATTGCACTGATATGGAAATTAGTTCAAGTCGTTTGGGTTAGGATTAAATGTATGAAAATTTCAGTCACATAACCACTTAAGATGGGTTAAGATCATCTTAGTGTATAATTCGTACGATTATCATACAAATTTTTAAAAGTATAATGGTCGTGACTCTGTAGAGTCTATGGTTGTAAAATCTTAAAAGGTATTCCATGTAAAACGTTTTATATGATTTGAGAATCTTACGATCATCGTAAGATAATCGTACGATGATCAGAGTATGTTAAGATGATCTTAACTTAATCTAAGCCACTTTTTACTCCATTAAGATAATCTTAAGGTGATCATAAGATTGTCTTTAAATCTTGATATGGAATCATACGATGGTTGTGGCCAGCCTACACTTAACAAAATTTGCATTTCATGACACAATTCTATATTTCAATATATTACCAATCTTCTAGTTTAAATAATAATGAGGGCAAATATTTGTATAGTTTTGATACTGAGCGTCGTTGCCACAATTACTGAAATGCAAGAATAATTACTGCATTCTTATTTCGACGATTTCCCACTGCTGAGAAAAACCGATACTCGTGTGAAATTATGAAATTGCTTTGTCACGAAAACTGGTGCCAGCGTGGAAAATAGGTCGCTTACAATATTAATAATTCAGGATTAATAAAAAGTATTTGTAGTCGGGGGATGGTAATTGTAGGCAACCCTGGAAAATTTTCTTGCAGCCGCGCACCAACCCTCAGACTTGTGGTTGATATAATATTGTTTTGTGAGAATTAAAGCAAGTAGAAAAGTCTCACTGCCTGGTCTATCTCAATATTACGACACCATATGGCTTGCAATATTCTCTCCTGCAAGGTATTTCAGTTTTAGGAACGTACTGAAGCTTGAAGAGGAAAAATAAAGACGACCAGTTACAAATCATTTAGGCTATTATGTCATCTTAAATTTCACCAAATATAGTTTCAACAGCAATAGATAGGTTCAAAAGAGCACGATCTCAAGTGATTGAGGCCACCATTGTCTTTTAAAACTTTCAAGGCTTCCGAAAATGATCTTGTTTTATCGAAACTTGCTCGACAGTGAGAAACAAAACTTGCCTCTCTCAAATAGCTTGATCGCGTGCCAAGCTGAAGTTTTTTATGACTAGCAGAAAGAAGTCTGACTCAAATTGTTAAATCGATTGTTTTTCACGAAATTGTTTTTCTGCTCGCGAAAGGTTCATGGTTTTTAGAATGAGGTTAATGTAAGAAGTTCGTCAACTTGGATGAAGCTTCAATTTGTACTGCCACACTTGAGTCAAATTTCTATGATTCTAAATTAAACGGTTTGCAAGTGTTTTACCTCTGTGCCACAGTTCCCGCTCTTCTTAGAAGAGATTAATTTCACATTCAAATTTCTTACTTGGATCAGCTTTCATGACAAGATTTTGTCACAATCAAATTTCCATTTTTAATGTCAGACTTTTTACAAATATTTTTGGTTAAGCTAAGCTAGGCCTCTTTTGTGCATGGTCCAGTTTTTTATCGACTAGTAGTTGTATTACACATCATCAATAAAAAATACAGGACATCTTGTGTGTGGTAGTTGATTCTCAAAAAAGATTCACTCTCGCGCAACCATCAATAATTCTGTCAATACTATTTTTTAGTTTTAAAAGTTTTGTAGGGTATTCACAAAAGTCGTATTTGGTCAATTTTGGTGTAGCTATCAATAGTATTTCCAATATCTAGTTAGACATCCACGACAACCCTATTGTTATTTCGTATACGGTCCCTGGTAACAGTACCTAGTGTCCTAGGAGAGTTTTTGCAAAAGGTCTGATAATATTTTTTCGTCAGTTGCCCTGTGTTAAATGATTTAGTTTTAAAGGCTATAAGAATTTTTAATAGGTTAATGTTAAATCGTGTACGTGTAATCATTTATAAGAATTGAGTCAACGGAGACTTAATAATATGCCAGATGTGTCATCGAAGTAGATATTTGATCAATAGAGTGATACCTGTCTCATTGATTTTACAAAAAAAATGAGACACTTTGCGTGAGGAACTTGTCGTCTAAAATTACAGCAGCTGTCCTCTTTTTTCTGTGTTGAGGATGTCCGCATGTAAAAATGTTCTTTATTTGAAAAATATTGCATGGAATATTCGTTAAAACTGACCTCAAATACCCCTCGCTTGAATTTACCGACGAAAAAAAGTTATCAGTATAAAGTGTTTTCTTACATTGTCTGTCCCAGTTCTAAGCATTGTCACGAAACTTTTGTAGGTATTTAGAGTAAAATTTTTTTTTTTTTTTTTTTTTTTTTTGCAAAACTTTTGGTCGAATGGCTTAACGAAGGCAGCAGTGACGTCATAATTGAGAAAGAAAGAAAGATTTGCAAGATTCAAGGTTTTTATTTTTGTAAAGCTGAGACAAGAAAGAAATAAAATAAACTTTACTTAAAATGACTCAACACTTTTTTGAAATATTCATGTTTTACCTAATTAATTAATTATATCAATACTTATATGACTTTCATAGTTTTGGGAGATCATTTCTGACGAGCATGGTATCGACCCGACTGGTACCTACCACGGCGACTCCGACCTCCAACTGGAGCGTATCAATGTCTACTACAACGAAGCTTCCGGCGGGAAATACGTCCCGCGAGCCGTTCTCGTTGATCTCGAGCCCGGAACAATGGACTCCGTGCGGTCTGGACCCTACGGACAAATTTTCAGACCAGACAACTTCGTCTTTGGTCAGTCTGGAGCTGGAAATAACTGGGCCAAGGGGCACTACACCGAAGGTAAAACTATCATCCAGTTTTGCCAGATATGTCCTCGAAATTTCACCAAAAACTAAATCTGTTGACACACTCACACACAAAAAAAAATAGATAAGTTCTCAATTTATGAAAGCTCATATCTCTGCTCTATTGTTGTATCTTAACGATCATAGCGTCGACGTCTTTTCAGGAGCCGAGCTTGTTGATTCTGTTCTCGATGTCGTCCGTAAAGAATCCGAATCTTGCGACTGCCTACAAGGGTTCCAACTGACCCACTCTCTGGGAGGCGGTACCGGGTCAGGCATGGGTACTCTCCTCATCTCCAAGATCCGTGAGGAATACCCCGACAGGATCATGAACACTTACTCCGTTGTGCCTTCCCCCAAGGTCTCTGACACCGTCGTCGAGCCTTACAATGCCACCCTGTCTGTACATCAGGTACTGAATGTTGTCTTTTTCGCGAAAAGGCACGAGTTAAAATGTTTTAATGAGAATGGTGAAATAGTTTGTTTTTTAATCCGCGAAAAAACACGGTTTTTTCAATCTGTTCAGTCATGGAAAGAAATGGTTGTTTTTTTTCCAGTTGGTCGAAAACACTGACGAGACCTTTTGCATCGACAACGAGGCCCTCTACGACATCTGTTTCAGAACCCTTAAGTTGACCACCCCTACCTACGGCGATCTGGTAACTATTATGCGCGAAAGGGCACGTCACGATATAAGAATAATTTAGTGTTAAGATTACGTAGTGGTCGTAAAATATACTTAAAGTGTGATTTAAAAAATCTTTTTTCATGATTTAAGGGCTGTTCACATTTGATCGTAGGACCTTGCGACTTGGTTAGAAACACAATTTACAATGGTTTGGCAAGGCTGTGAACTTGCCTTAGAGTAATCAGTGCATGCAACTATTTTTTAACCTATATTTGAAAACTAGCAAAAGCTTCAGACAATCAATCGTACAGAAGTCGCAAAGTCGTACGATCAAATGTGAACAAGGCTTTAATGTACCAATTGTATAAGAAGATCCAACCTATAATCTACTTTTGTGTCATTTTTATTTATATATTTATAGCATGTCAAAATTTATATTAAAGTATTGCCAGTTTTTGGGGAAATTTCCTGCAAGATGATACAATACTGGAATTTTGGGGAAATTTTTCAAAGAGCTCCTTAGTAACCAGAAAAAAAATTTACTCTGAAATTGTTTTGTAATTAAGCCGGAGTGTTTCTATTAACAAAATTTTTTTATCTTAATTACAGAACCATCTCGTGTCTCTGACCATGTCTGGTGTGACCACCTGCCTTCGCTTCCCTGGTCAGCTCAATGCTGATCTCCGGAAGTTGGCCGTCAACATGGTCCCCTTCCCTCGTCTCCACTTTTTCATGCCCGGATTCGCCCCACTGACGTCTAGGGGTAGCCAGCAATATAGGTAAAGCCTAGGATATTGACTTGCACTAGTCGTATTGGCGACTTATCTTCTGTAAAGCTAGAGTAATTAAATTCTAACCATGAAAAATTACATTTATATATCTACGCTAAATTACAAAGAGAAATTATACAGCAAGGTTATTAATTTGTATTCTATACCTTAGTTAAATAAGATAGTTCGTTCTTGTACTATTGACTTTTGTGTTTCAGATCTCTAACTGTCCCTGAGTTGACTCAACAAATGTTTGACGCAAAGAACATGATGGCGGCATGCGACCCTAGACATGGAAGGTATAAACGAAAAAAGTTTTGATACCCAAAGCTGTCTAGCTTTTTGTCATATAAGCTGATATCTTCCAAAGTCGACTAATGACAAATCTGAGATGAGATGGTGAGAAAACCTCTCTCGTCTCAATTTTGAGATAATATGATCCGCGATGATTTCACATATAGTTGTGATTTAAAAGGTGGAAGATGTGTGACTTTGACATTTTAGGTATCTGACTGTTGCCGCTGTCTTCCGTGGACGCATGTCCATGAAAGAAGTCGACGAACAGATGCTCAACATTCAGGTAATAGCCTAGTGTCTTTTCATGAATATTTTTTTTCTTACAGTGTAAACGAGTTAGTTTATTATTATTTTTTTCTTGGCCGGAACAGAACAAGAACTCCTCCTACTTTGTTGAGTGGATCCCCAACAACGTGAAGACCGCCGTCTGCGACATTCCTCCCCGTGGTCTCAAGATGGCTGCCACCTTCATTGGAAACTCCACTGCCATTCAGGTACAAATGTTACAACTAAGCTGTCCCACTTCAGTAATAAAGAAAAATTTTCATTAGTCATAAACTGCTCCAGCTTTTCAATCGTAACGTGGTTTTTCGCGTTTAATGACTTTTATAACATTGACTTTTCGGTTATTACGCATCGATTTTGAATTTGACCTATAAAGCGGCGTTGAACCTCAAATTGCTTTGAACATCGCACTTTTGACTGATAACCGGGAACTCAACACAGTAAAATATTTTTTGCCTTAGTTCATTTTTACTTTTTTTAAGACGAAAAAAAGTTTTTAAGACATTAAAATAAGATATTGATGTCTTAAACCGTGTTGAAAAAATATTTTGTTTTAATTAGAAATGTGACTGCCCAAGGTTTTGTCATTTATGTTAAGGTTGAGCAGCATTTACCTGTGAACATGATGATGTCATAATACATTTTTGATGACATCATAGGTTGAAAAATATTCTAAATGAAACTTTAGTCAAATCTTTTATATTAAATATTTGGCCTGTTTTATTTACTAACTTTTCACTATGACATCATTAGAAAAAAAAATTGGCTTAGTGACCAACTTATAACTTACAAATCTAGTGACATTCTACTGGTATGCAAAGGCATTGAAAACAAATTAAGTTTTATCTTGAGCCTCGGTCACAAAATCATTGGGTCGAGTGCACGAAACCTCAAGTTTTTCTTATTGTGCAATTAAAAATACTTTCTTTACTTTGGAACAACAAGCTAGACTTATGGTTTTGTGCACTCGATCCAATGGTTATGTGACTGAGGCTGTAGTCATGAACCACATAAAACATTTGAGCCAAATATTTTTTTATTTATAGCACGGGGTTAGCTTCCCTTTTAGGTGCTTCAAATCATATTGCTTAGTTCGAAGGTTGTCACGAAAGATCAATGCATCAGTTCCCGAAAAGTCCGCCACAGTTCCTAAATAAAGTTCCCCACCAGCCAAAAAAGAAGAAATCTTGTCATTTTTTAATTTCATTTCAGGAACTTTTCAAGAGAATCTCTGAGCAGTTTACTGCCATGTTCAGGCGCAAAGCTTTCTTGCATTGGTACACCGGAGAAGGTGAGATATTTCGCGAAACAGCATGGTTAAATTTATTCATTAAAAAATTTTGCCACATTTGGTGGAATACCAAAAATTGACAAAGTTAATTTAACATGCTGTAAGAGTAGTTATTTCAGATAAGTTTTTGGTGAAATTTCATTTACTTTGTCTAGCAGCACTGTTGATAATTTTCAGGTATGGATGAGATGGAATTCACTGAGGCTGAAAGCAACATGAACGATCTTGTCTCGGAGTATCAGCAATACCAGGTTAGAATTTCAGCCTTT
>LR051143.1:2067-14671 GCA_900607525.1 Apocyclops royi
GTTTATAATTACAGGTTGCAAGGTTAACAAGATTTTTCTTTTGATCTTAGTTTCTCCCCAGACATCTGGGCCTTCAGCCACCCCCTCCCCGTATTTTTGGGTTGAGTGAAAGCACTATTTAAATAATTTTGAAATTTCCGCTTAACGTTTTGTAGGAAAACTACAAGATGGCCTAGCTTACTCGCCAGAAAAAAGAGTGCCTATGATTTCATTTACGAATCAATTAGTTGAGGTTGCGTGATCTCCCATCGCTTTTTTTCCGACAAAATATTTAATATGGAAAGAAAATCTATTAATGACAAGTAGTAGCTCAAATTTTTTGACTACCTGACTTAACGTGACTTAACTTGAAAGCTAGGAACATTTAGAAATGGAGAAAACAAAATTTAAAATATACAATTGTACGTAGCTTTGAAGTTCAGTGAAGTTAAATAAAAAGTCAAAATTATCAGCTATAACTCAAAAATAAAATTGACCTATAAACGATAGTTCAATATAGGGCTAGGGTAAGGTTTATCGCTTTATAAAAGCGAAAGCTTGCAATTCCATTTTTTATTGATTCAACCTAACCTTATATCAAGATAATTTTCAGATTCACATTACAGACAGGTAGGTTCGGGTAAGGGCAAAACAATAAAATAACCCGAACTTTTCACCAGAACCAATGAGTCATTGTAAGCGGATCCAGTTCTGGGGAAATATTCAAAAAAAAAAAAAAAAAGAACTATGATCTATGACAGAAGGAGAATTAGATGCAATAGTTGGTTAAATTTGGTGTAATTTTTTCCTGATATTTTTGGCAGCACTGGACAAATTTACTGCGTTTTCTGCTCCGTAAAACGCAGCTGTAAACAAACCTTGCTTTGGTAGATTCCGCAATATAAAACGCGACGATTTTAGCAATTAGTCAAATTGTCTGGTTTCCAATTCTGTTGCAATGCCTAGAACTGATATCTACGAAAGTTGTCTCATCTCAAATTTGAGATAAGATATTGAGAAAACCTCAATGTTTTCTCAATATTTCTGACCTCTCTCATCTCAAATTTGAGAAGAGAAAACTTACGAAGATATCAGCTAAAGTGTCACATATTGAAAAAAAAATTAATTGCATTCTTTAATTAAAAACACTATAAATCTAACATTACCAAAATTATGGGTTCACCCCGTAGCCTTGTAGTAAATGTTATAAAACTCATTTTACGCGAAAACTCACGTCACAGCTGAAAAGCGGGTCAAGTCTTTTTAATCAAATCATTTTTTGCTTTACAATAAAGTGGAACTGCTTAGTCGTATCATTCTATCATAATTAGTTTATAACATTGACTACAGGATTGCAATTGTGACACGTTGGCACTGCGACATTTTAAAATTGCGACAATGTGGGGAATTGAGATAATATGAAAACTCCTTTTAAGTGCTTTTAGTAAATGTGACTTTTTCATTGCGGAAAATATCGAATGTGAATGAACACGAATGATACAAAAAAATACATTTCGTGTTTTGTATCGATTCTCAATTTAAACCAAGACGAGAGGGTTCAGTTGCCAATATTGCAAAGTTAAGCACGCAAAAAGGGGTAGGGGAATATTCATGATTTCCCCCTATCACTTCTCGACGTTCGATAGATTCAGTGTTGCCATAAATGTTAGCAGTATTCCACCAAAAATGGAACAGAATGTAAAATGGAATCTGGTTCCTCTATAGACACAAAAGTTTCTTGCCCCAACTATAAGGAATTTCACCAGATCTGGCAACACTTTCGATAATCTACAAACGAATACTTGATTTCACAAAGCTTGGTCTTTCTTTTGTCTCTTTGTTCAAACTTCAGTAAATGCACAACTAAGGATTGACGAGAAATAGAGAGGTTTTGTTGTAAGATCGATTGGGGATTTTCTTGCTAAAACATTCACATAAAATAGTCTGTAGTATGTAAAGCTTCGGTCACATAACCATTGGGTCGGGCGCACAAAAACTCAAGTCTATCCGGTTGCACAAATAAGAATATTTCTTTGCATTTGCACAACAAGCTAGACTTCCAGTTTCGTGCGCTCGACCCAATGGTTATGTGACCTAGGCTTAGAGTACTATAAAACCAGATGTGAAAATATTTTGTAAAAATAAGAAATTTTCATTTTTTGTCAAGTTTCTGTCACACCCAAAAAGAAGACGCCCCTAATTAAAAAAAAAGTTTCATTGGAAAAAAATGTAATTACTTGAAACATTTCATACTTTTCCACAGAAAATTTTTTGACTTTTCGTAACGTTATTTCCTCACATAACCAAATTTATATTAGGTGTCTAACCCTTATCCCTGCCCTGTGAACTAAGCTTGCAATATTCGTTTTGTTATATTCGTTTTAAATCAAAAAAAAATTAAAAACGGTCAAAAGCGATCAAAATTTTTGATCGTTTTTAATCGTTTTAACAAAAACGATTATTTGTAAGCTAGACCGATTTAAACGGTAATAACGATTTTTAAAAAGCTAGACCGTTTTAAATCGCCAACGAATATTGCAAGCTTACTGTGAACCCGATCGGGCCCTCCCCTCATTTTCCCCCACAGCCAGTGTTGCCAGAAATGACATCAAAATGCCACCAAAAACAGAACTAAATAATGAATATTCTATCTTGAATCCCTTGTAGACGCAAAAGTTTTTAGTTCCAATTTTAATGAATTCCACCAGATCTAGCAACACTGCCCCACACCATATCATTTCCTTTTTTTGGAAATATGAAATCATCCCTTTGAAATTTTTTCATTATAAAGGTTTAGTTAACTATTTTCAAAAAGTCTTTGAAAAGCGAAGATAAAAGAAGCTTTAAAAAGGTGGAAACCTCAGACCGGGTGAGACAAAAACAAATTGGAAGTAATATTAAAGAAAAAAATAAAAGAAAATGGTGCATTTCTTCTCTCGAGCTCCCTTACCTGCCGACATACTTGGACAAGCCATGCACGGTTAGAGTTTACCTGTCTGGCATGCAGAATTACCCCATTGTTGCACAAAAGAAAAAAAGAAAAGACAGAAGAAAAAGGAGGTTACTTCCAATAATGTGGGAGAATAAATTCTCGACAGCGGAAACCCTTTTTTTCAAATGCGTATTGCACGGCTACAGAATCGAAAAATACAAAACACTTCTTGCATAACTATCATTTGAATCTGAGGTGAATTTCGCTTTTGTTGTTCTCTGTTTAGTTCATTGTTTTTATTTTATTAGGGTGAGGTGTGTTTGACAAGTCCCATTCGAAGCTGTGTTAGTAATCGGTGTTGATGTCAAGACATCGGGGGCGGGAGTGCATGGGCGGGTGCGTGCTCTAAAGGTGATGAGACTGAAAATTCTTCAGGTGCGCACAGGTGGGTTGCAATTCAAGCCAAGCCAGAGTCTTCAACGTGAGAATCAGTGCATTGAGAATATTTTTTTTTTCATTTAGGTGTGTGGCGAAAAAATATTCTAGACAAGATAACGTGTTACTCATCGAACAAAGTCATTGAATATTTGTATTTGAAACGCTGTCAATTATTGTGATTAATTTATTACAGGTGGTTCATTAAGTTTAAATTCTTCTAGAAAAATATGTCAATGAAGTGAAATTCTATACAACTGATCGTAAAGTTGACCGAAAAGACCGATGAACGGTATGTAAAATCGAGTTTTCCGTGTTCAATTCATACCAACATTAGCCACAACATGACTCAAAGATTGATTCTTCGCTCGTTAGTCGTCTCACTAGTCACCACGACAGCACTTAGTCAGTCTTTACAGGTATCTGGTTAATGGCAGCTTTGGAGAATACCCACATATTGTCTCCAGAGATAGATCCAAAGTTCAAAAGAATTCCTCTATTGATTGCATGGGTACAATGAATTAACTAGATATATCATTACTAATTTGCTCACAAGTAAGGCTATTGCCAATGTACTTTTGTGAGATCAAGCATTCATGAATTTTGACAAAACTAGTATTAGTCATACAATGTGAAATGAACATATAAAATTTGGTTTTGAATATTTTAAAACGATGTCTAAACTGATAAGCTAAATTTTTTACGCAAAGATTTGACAAGAAAGTTTTAGAATTTCGTCTTTTATGAACTGATTTTGGGACTATGAGATAATTATAAAGTTTAGTGATAATAAAAAGTTCTGGACAAAATACTGACAGAATATTGGCAAAAATGCTTTCTTAGGTAAGCTTCTTTTTCTTACACAACTTTATATATAATTGATTATTATTTAGAATTTTGTATTTACAGAATTTTGGCGATTACGAGACAAATGTCTATGACCGCGGCAACTTTCAATCACAGGGACTCGATGTGCATCCGAACGCCGAGAAATTTTTCAAAACTTGCCTCAAAATTCGAGAGGAAAACAAATTCTACAACAATCCGGACGAGCAGGTATTTAAAACGAGCCTAGCCATAGACATTAAAATGCATAGACTTCTTACATTGATTGAAGGGGTGTTTCGGTGCCACATGCTGGACCAAAGCAGTGTGACAAAATCGCACATGTCAAATTTATAGTTTGGTCACATCGCTTTGGTCCCAGGTGTGGTGAAAGAATATTCTTTCAATTAGTTCTTGGAACTAACAACCATTACGGCCAGGCAGGCTGGGTCAGAGATTGGTCTAGGTATTTTTTAATGCCTCTGTGCCGAGCTAGCCCCTTTTTGTTAATGGAAATATTTTGCTTCACACTGAAACAGCCTACTTATTTACAAGGTATGTTTAATGTACGACATTGGATCTTCTGAAAGATGAAAGAAAAGTGAGCAGAATCGGCTGGCTCTGGCTGGTTCGGACAGGGCCTAGGGGTAGCTTTTTCAGCCAGTATGACTGAGCTTCATTGAAAAAACGATTTTCAGTTGCGTCCGCCATCTTTGCGGGGACAGCTGGCCGTACCGGATCCACTCGTTCCTGATTTCGTGGCGGAGTCGCGGAGATGCACAGACTACAAGTGCATGGCACAGAATCTTGAAAGGGATCCTCGCCTCTTGGAGCGTTTGCGATGCTATCAGGTTAATCACATTAAAGAAAACCACGAAAGTAGCCGTGCATTGAAACTTTGTCCGACATTGCTCTTCATGAAAGATTACTTAATACATCATTTCAAAGACAAAAAAATTATTCAAACCCATTTAAATGATTTCTAGATATATTCAAAGGCTATTTTTTAAAAAAATATTTGTATTTCTTGCATATTTATGTTTTCAATTTTATTTCAAAACTATATTATCAATGACCTAAGGCTTGGGTAAGGTTTAGAGAACATTATAAAAGAGACTCAACAAACAATATGAGACGGCAACCAAATGAAAATTTTAACGTATTGGAGCGTGACCTTGTAAAGGCTGCATCAAATCAATGAACTGCAAAGCCTTGACTGCAGTTCTGTGAAATTATGGTCAAATAATTTTAAGTTTCATACTTCCTACAATGTCACAGTGTTTAACAGTCACAAATTGGAAATTTTAAATCAGTATTTTTTAAGAAATACCTAACCTAACCTATTCCTAACTACCTGACCATATTATGTCCCTACCTATTGCAGCAATATGAAACCAAACTGAGGTTTTCTACAAAGAGATTTATATGCTTCTATTTAAATCATTTTATTCACAGAACTCAGACTGCCAGCCATCAATATCTGGCATGTACTGCCGGAATTTTCGCCGAAGCGACAGCTTCTGTGACTGCCCTCGAGGTCAAGCCTATAACGCCACGGGCTGTCGATGTCAGCCGGCAGAACCTTGCTTAAGTCAATTTGTAAGTAATCCTGAAACGTCCAATCAGCCTTAAAGTTTCGTTGTCATGGACTCAAAATCGTTGCGTAAAACGTCTTCGAAAACGACTGATAGAAAAATTCCTATTTTACGGAGTGGTTTTCGTATTAAAATCCTTATCACATTCGTTTTACACAGTGGTTTTCAGTCCGTGACAACTCACCTTAAACCTCGTTTATATTGCACGGAATCCACGACGGAAACGTCGTAGCCTGTCCCTTTTCGTACACCTAGAATTTTTTTTAATTTACCAAATAAGAAAACCATTGCGTTTTCCGCCCAATGTAAACGGGGCTTTAATGTTAAAAATTTATCTCCTGTGATAATCTTAGACCCCGCCTGGCTAGTAGGAGCAATTGCACATAACTCAGGCCGAGTCAGTGCTGAAAAAAATCATTCTTTGCCACGGGTCGTGCCAGCAAGCGCCCATCCCTTATCACAACCATGGAGATTATCAAGTAAATCGTTACGTTTCAATTTCAGGACTTTTGTCATAACGGAATGAAATGTAGTGATCAGAGTTGTTCGTGCAACGAGATGTCCAAGCAGCTCTACGACCCGCATAGTGGCTTCTGCGTCGAGCCCTCCTTGTCAGGCTCGTCCGTCTACGCCTATGACGGGTACTACGACGACGGGTCAACAGAAACATTGGTAGGACTCTAACCATTTCCTTTTGGTTACATGAAAGAATTTTGTTTTTTAAATGCATGAAATTTCTTTGGATCAATTTACCCCATGATCATTTCATCCATTATACAATGGGAGGTCGGGAACCAAACATTCGACAGGGTTTTATCATGGTTGAATAGATTGTTTAAAATAAAGAGAAAATATTGATATTCTGTCAAATGATACACAAATACCTTTAACGTATAGCGATCCTAGCATAATAAGTTTTGGTACGCGACCTCCCATTGCACTGTAAAGTGTTTCTTTTCGCATCTTCAACCCATGAAGGGGCTCATGTCTAATCTGCTTCTCACAAGAGCCCTCTCCAGGAGATTACTCGAATCTTTAACTATACTATTTAGAATTAACTTTGAATATCATATCTAGCCTAATCAGGGCTAGACCCAACCCCTTCAAGGGCCAATGAAACTTTCCTTTTGGAAAAATGGGGGTAACTCGAGATTGAATCTTCTTCCATTCTACAAGATCTAACCTGGCAGGAACCTGTCTTTTCCTAGTGAATTATTAAGAAGAATTCTCATAGAAATTTTAAAATATTTCTTTTCAGCCTGAAAGTATAGCAGCTGCTGTGCTTGGAGCCATTGTCTTGGTAATCTTGATTGCTTTTGCAATCTATCTTTGTCACCAGTACGCATCTGGAACACTCTTCCAACGAGGGGATTACAGGTAACAGTGCTGAATTGTTAGGGGTGCTGTATCTGGTGGAATTCCCTGAATATCAACATGAAACTTTATTGGTTGTAAGGGCCTTGAAATAGTCCATACAATCATTGCTGTCAGAGATGCAATTCCACCAGAAACTGAAAAAAGCTTTTATATTATCTTAAAACTCAATTGGGGAGTTCCTCCATTTCTAGCAACACTGAACTGGGTTCCCAAATTCTTTTTCATTTCAATTATTCTGATCCTTGATAATAAATAAAGTAATAATCATGAAATAAAAGGTACTGCTTTATTCTAGAGAGGTAGCTTAAAGAAAAACTTAACAGTTTCACCAATAAAGAAGTTTTTGGCTATTGTCCAGTAATGGAATAGCTTAATCATATAATGGGATCATATTCGAAATTAAATTTACAAAAAATACTCCAGCTAACTATAGCACAAAAGCTGAGCAATTTTTTAATACATAGGTCGGGACTTGTTTATAGAAATGAGACAGCTTAGTTTTATTTCTGACCATAGGTGTGAAGCTGATGAAACTGACCGGCCCGCCCCGAAAAAACGAGTTGTCAACGTTGGAAAATTTGCTGTGCCAGTGCTACGTAAGACCTAACGTTTTTTAATCGACGAAAAAAAAATAGATTGTCTATTAAAAAAAGAACCTAAGTGAGATAAATTAGATCGAATAGAAAATTGGCGGATTCTGAAGGTGTTAACTTGGTTTTATCCCATATGAAAGTATCTTGCATTGTCAACTGAGCTGAAATATTTGATGAACTTCATTGGTGGTTATTCGAGGACTTCCCTTTCGAATCCTGAAAGCCTTTCAACAGATATTAAAGTTTGATTTAGTAATTATTAGATGCAATGATAACTGTAAAAAGTTTAAAATAACTTTTGATATAACTCATATTGCATTTAAAATAAGATAAAAAAGGTTCCGTGTGTGTTTGCAGCTGTTAGAGGATTTCGTCGACCACAGAGGCAACTTGCCAGCAGTGCTGAACAGCCCCATGTAGCAGCTTGGGACCTACCCTCACTAGATCACCTTGATGAAGAACAAGCTGTCAAATATTTGCACAGAACTCCACCCGGTAACAAACGAAATCAAAAGTTACCAAAAAATCTAATTTTCTTTGCACAACAATGGACCTCTTAGAGAGAAATTTTTTTGATTGAATTTTTACCTTTGTTGTGACCTTTCTTTCAGCAGAATCTGATGGAACAGGTGCTGCCACAGCATCAACTGTAGAGGCAGGTGATATTGGTCGCCCCTCCTCGATCTCATCATCTCGAGTTTCTCTCCAGGGCTCCCCACACGGAAGCGAACAGGTAATCAGTCTTACTGAGGACATGCAGGTGGACAATTGTCAGTCGGTTTTCACAGAAGCGGTTGAAGTAATGCCGATTTGAAAAATATGTAAATTGTCGAACGAACAAAAGGTCAAATGTTCAAAAAGTCGAAAGGAATGCAGAGTGAGAAGTGCATGCCCTGGCAAATTTGGCTTCAGCGTGGTTAGTGAAGTATTTTAAAAACTGTCTCGCCAAAACTTTTATCTAAGAATAAAAACTTGACTGATTTTCATAATTCAGCCGAGTGAGTGTTCATCTTTGATCTTAAAATCATTTTAAGAAATTCTGAAATTGTAGAGGCCTTCATTTTGTCACTAAACCGAAGAATGTACGAATTATCTTCTACAGGGCGAGCGCCGACGACGAGGGCATAGCCGCAGTGGGAGTGTAGACCTGCGATTCTTACCTAAAGTCGAGCTCGAGCCAGACGGCGGAGCGAGAAGCTCGGACAACATCACAACAGCTTCAGACATACTTTAGAGTTTAGACGAAAAAAGTGCTTAAAACGTTTGTAGGATATCTCCCCCCGTGGTTGCTTATTTTGAATATTGTTGTTTTCTAATCTCGAGCCCGTTACACTTTACCTTAACTTTACACAGAAAATTTAACATCAGTGTAGGGGATCGAGTCAGACTTTTCAAATAGCCTTCGGGCCTGCGAAGCGAATCAATTGTATTTCTACACTTTGCTTTTTTCCCATAACTTGAAGAGTGAACTTTGGCTTAGTTGTTTTTGAAAAAACAGATTTTATCGAGCCAGGCTCTCAACTGAATCCATCGCTATCTAAAAGAAGCTTTCCATCCCGTATATTCGAGTCGGATTTTTTTACTTTTGAAAAATTTGCCTAAACTTGGATACATCAAAATGATATGAGGATGCTTTGCCAGCCTAATATCTAAATATTTACAGTTAGAAATATAAGCTTAAATCTTTCTATCTGAAGCTAAAATTTACAGTTTAAATTTTTTCATGTTCAGAAACTTCTATAAATGCTAGATTGTCCTATGTAACATACATCTGTGGTTGTTTAAGCCTCGGTCACATAACCATTGGGTCGAGCACACGAAACCGTAAGTCTAGCTTGTTTGACAAATGTAAAGAAGTATTTTTGTTAGTGCAACTGGATAGACTTGAGGTTTTGTGCACCCGACCCAATGGTTATGTGACCAAGGCTTTAGTTTTGATCTGTTTTTGTATCAAAATTCGTTTTTCGTCATTCGATGTTTGAAGATGGTTGAGTTATTTATCTTACTTTAGTAATGAGAAGTAAAAGTAAGCATTCTTCAAGTGAACTTTTATGTGATTTTGTTTCTAAAAATTTATCTGAATACAAACCCTTTGTATCAAAGCCATGTTTTGCGACATGTAACTATCCTACTTAAACGAATTCTGTACATTTTGTTCTTCAACAAACGGTAATTATTCTTTGATAAGTTCACCAACTTGAACTTACAACAAAGTTAAGACACCTAAAACACCAAGTAAGCCACAGTCACTCAACGATTGTGTCTACCAGTGTTGCCAGAAATGTCTCGAAAATTCCACAAAAAATTGTTCAAAATATTATGTGTTCTGTCCTGAATCCTCTATAGAAACTGAAATTTCAAGTTCCAATTTTAAGGAATTCCACCAAATCTGGCAACATTGGTATCTACAGTCATTCGTGCATAACACTACAAATCGTTTCCCGAGGACCTAATCATTAAGTATTGATTTACAAGTTCGACCCATGGCCTAATACTATTCGTGCGACTCGTCGTAGTCACAATGCTTACGACCCTATACGATCAGTTTAAGTGACTGTGGCTTCAATGAACTGAACACAGTTTCGTAAAAGAATATCTGATGATCTTTATTGAATGAATTCAATTACTGCGCATAGAATGTTATATCGTGAAAATAAAATGTTAAGTGTTGAATCAAATAGATCAGGAAGAATTTTCAGGGAGCCTTGACATCATCACTCTGTGAAAGTTTTTTTTATTCTTCAACCTCCCAGCCATTCTGAAACCAATAAAGTTTTTTAAATAAAGAATTAAAACTGAAAAATAGTTTTAGGTAAATTATAGTATTTACTACCAAAGGGAGTTATTCATTAAAAATATGTTGAGATTTTTTCATTTTACTAGAATTACATCAAATCAGGTTGCACTGAGTTTGGCCCCCCAAGTCATTAAAACATAACTATATTGCCATACACTTCATAGTTCACAAAACATTTCAAAGGCTGTTTTGGCACTGCATGTGGGACCAAGCCTGAAAGCCTAAAATATAACAAAAGTAACTGTGTATTTGGTCACACTGTTTTGGTCCCACATGCAGTGCCAAATGACCAAATGAGTTGGGTTGAAGATTGGTCCAGGTATTTTTAATGTTTATGGTTTTGACCTCTGGGTGGGTATTCACAAAATTTCTTACAAAAATCTTATGACATTTCCTTAAAATTTCACCTTATCTATGTTATCTTAAGCTAAATGAATATATGCCTGTTAGATGTCTAAGATTACCTAGTAAGATTAAGGAATTTCCGTAAGATTTTCGTAAGAACTTTTGTGAATATGGTCCCTGATCTTTTGTGAATTCCACCAGATCTATCTTCACTACTTACCCAAAACGTTTTGACAGCAAATAGCGCCCTCTGGTTGAGCACTGGACCAATCAGAGGATTCATTTGACACATGTAGCAACAGAGCCAGCTGAAATAAATCATCATGAACTCTATTTCACTTTATTTATTGTTAAGTATGAATTTATCTAAATAAATCCATGCATAGCCTTTGGCATTCACCCTTTACCCTTTATTACTCATAATGGCAAGAACAGGTTCCCGAAAATTTTGTTTTACCCGGGGGCAAAAGTAATACTAGGTTTCTGTAGGCTATACTAAGTCCCTGCCTAACTTAAAGATAGGTTACTTTTCACTTTTGAAAAAAAAAACTTACAACAGCCAGCAGCAAACTCCCGTGAGGAGCAACGTCACTTGGAGAACTCTAAAAATAACAAATTAAACATTTAAAAGGAAGGTTTTTGTGCTCACAATGACAAGAAACTGTCCGAAATTTATCATATCTCCAAGCGATCTTGATTGAAAACTTGAAAGTTTACATTACCCTCGATTTCTTGATTTTGGAACGAAAAATGGAAGCACGCCTCCGATAAAACCCCACAAGGCGGTAAAGATGAGAACAGGTACCCACGAAGCTCCCATTTTAAATCAGTTTTGTTTCTAATAATTTCGTCGACTACTTGAAAAACTTGTTGACAACAATTTTTCACGTGACAGTTCAGATATATAATTTATCTTAAGCATTCTCTTATGTTCATTCTTAATATCAAAATAATTACATTAAGTGTAATATTAATTGACTTAATACTGAAATAAAAATATCAAATGCGAATATGATTATTGCTAAATTCTTACACCAAAGGCCCTCGGATGCTTTTAATATTTTTGGTGATGTTGTTTTTGTCCATCTAGACTTTATTTGAATTATTTTTCAGGTCGAAAACAGTCTGAAGCTTTATGACGTTGGTTTTTATATTGATTTTACTTTTACGTAGTCTCGCTAACGCACCCCTTTTTTATCACATGATTTTTCGTGAACAAGTGGTTAGGTGTTGCCAGACGCAAGAGCTAGTAGCACTTCTCAAGTTTCTCAATACAAAGAAAAGAAAAAGATATTTTGGTGGTTTTATAATTCATTTATTCAATATATTGGGGTTTGCACAAATAATCAAAGATAATTACAGAGATCAAAAACATAGTTGTAAATGTACAACAATGAAACTGAGATTTTTTTGAGTCAACAAGTACAGATGATATTTTCTACAAAAAAAAGATTGAGCTAAATTGATGAAGTCGTCTATTTTTATACATTTTCAAATTAAAGCAAAGCAGTTTTTAGAGATCTGTGGGTCATAACTGATTCTCCCGGATTCTTCAAAAATCCATCCGAGGACCACGGGATATTTTACAATATCCCGTGGTCCTCGGTCCATCCAAAAACCAATTAGTTTTCTGTCTTTGCTCAAATAATTTAAAGGGCCTTTCACAAAGCTCGCAATAGCATTGCGACCGCTTGCGACCGAAAAATCGCACGATTTTTCATGAATC
>LR051145.1:0-14630 GCA_900607525.1 Apocyclops royi
CTTTCTTTCTTTCTTTCTTTCTTTCTTTCTTTCTTTCTTTCTTTCTTTCTTTCTTTCTTTCTTTCTTTCAATCTTTCATTCAATCTGTCTTCCAATCTTTCTTTCTTTCTTTCTTTCTTTTACTCAATCTGTCTTCCAATCTTTCTATCTTGCTTTCTTTCTTTTACTCAATCTGTCTTCCAATCTTTCTATCTTCCTTTCTTTCAATCTTTCTTTCATTCATTCTTTCTCTTTCTTTTTTTTCTTCAGGCCTGGCCTAAAACCCAATACTAGATATGGCAATGGAGTATGTAGGGCTTGTATTATATGATGGTGAAACTGTAAGGTCAAGTGCTGGAGGTCTATTAAAGCACTTTCTGAAGCATTCTGTAATCGAAAACAAACACTCTCGGGGAAACCTGAAGAGTGCAAATATTTGTTAGTGATTGGGGCGTATTCATTAATGCAGAATGCAACAATTTTACAAGTCTATGCAAAGATAAGATTTGTTTCAAGTAAAGCAAACTTTGATATTTAAAACAAACAGAAAGATTTTGAAGTGATATGTGAATGATTGGAACCACTTTTTAAATTCAATTCGTCCTGTAAACGACATAGAAGTCCATGTTGTATCTGTCATAACCATTTACAAGCTTACCTTAAAGCTATCTGCAGTGAGATCGCTACCATTGGTTCATGCAAGCAATCAGGTAAACATTAAAGTTAGGTAAGTACAGGAATCGACTCGATCTTTGTTAATTGCGGAAACTCCAAGAACATATTGAAAATCAACTTAATTTTCATTGGGGCTATCTTGGCTCGGTCTCGATAACGTTACTGCGACCGATCTCTAATAGGAACTGAAAATCTTAAAAGTAAGTAAAGTGAACAAAAAATTTTTGCAAGTTTTTACTGAGCGATATTTTTGTTCATATTTCAAATCACCATGTTTTTTTTTTTTACCTCAAAGAATTGTTGTGGCAACCTCTCCTTGCAGAATTCTGTCCTTGGTAACGACTCTTGTAATAATTTTAAGTAAATGGATATGCGAGAGAGTTTTCTCACATCATTTGATTCATTTGTCATCATAAAATTGAGATTCTTTGCGTTATTTTTGTTTTCAGTCGTTCGTAAGATTGATATTCTCTTCACACCACAGATACGTAAAGATATACGTATTTCTTACATACACGAACAAAGGAAAAATATAGATAGATATCTGTGGTCCTAATTAACAATCAATCATCAACTTTATTTGTGGTTTCAAGGTGGATCTCTGTTAGAAAAATTTTTTTTGTTAAAAAACCATAACATTATGAAAGCATCATTGAACTTGCACTTTCAAAGAATAAGGGTGGGTATCAACAAAATTTTTATTAAGATTTTCATCTTATCTATGTCGTCTTAAGCTAAATAAATAGGGCTGTTAGATAGCTAAGATTACAAAGTATGATTTAGTCATCTTCGTAAGAATTTTTTTATAAGGGCCCAGCCTCCAAGTTCATCTTAATTTAATCTGCCTGTCGTTTCCACCTTCAAACAAAGCCTTCAGATTTTGAGTGGCCCATTCTATTCACAAGAAGAAGTTCTAAAATTTACCGAGTATCTTCCAAAAATATAGTTCAAAATATAGTCTTACAATGTATATATACATGTATAACTTTTTTTCACGGAAAATAACTTCTAAACAAAATTTTTTGTAAGACAACTTCTTCAATGAAGTTCAAGTATGAAAGTATAAATTGTAGTAGAATCATTTGAGAACACAATATTCGCAGCAAATGTTGGATGCTTTCTGTTGATAAGGCTTCTATGAATATTCCTGAAATAACACAATATTCAAAGCAAATGTTGGATGCTTTCTGTTGATAAGGCTTCTATGAATATTTCTGAAATCAATTTCACTGAAAGTCACTGCCAGGACCTGAGTGTCCAGTTGAAAGGAAGATGAAATAAGTTGCCACATTTCAGTAGAAAAAAAAATCAATGATGACTTTGCAAAAAAGTCCATGTCTGGTGCTATAAAGAATTCTTTTTCAAATCCCATGTACTAATCAGTCCTTTTTTCATAATTTTCGATAACCTAGTTGTAACATAATACATCAGTCTTACGTTAACTAATTCACTAATATAGACATAATTAGTGTAAGGTATATTAAATTTTGGCCATTATATCCTGCAGAGATATTTCCTAAATTCATTACGATTTCCTCTGAAACACATGTTATAAAACACCCACTACCAGCAAGAAATCTTTGTTGAGTATGATAAGCATACCCAATCAGAATACAGCGTGTGGTTACGCGATCATTCAAAATGCACATTCACGCTAGTTTCACGCTTGGGGAAATCGTGATGGATCCGAGGAAAATCTGTTGAATTTCTCATGTTTTAGGTACTAATTTGAATTACCCGCTCTTATAACTCGGTGAAAACGCTTGGGGGCATTTTTCCTCGAGTGGAGCTGACTTTTACCGATTTAAACCCATACTTTGAAAATAAATCAGTTCTGAACCGACCGTCTCTGCTGAATGACTTTACTCTTTCTAAGATTGGAAGTAGTCTGGGACAGACTACTTGGGCCAAGTCTTGAGAAATTTTGAAGATAAACGCTTATCCAAAAGTTCATTATTTTATTTATTTTATCAACTATATAGATAAACAGCTTACTGCAACTTACATCAGTGAAAGCACAACATTTTAGATTTTATTATCATATTAGTTCATAGATCTTGTAGTTACCTAGCTAGTCAGTTAAACCCCAACACTATTAAACTTGAAGAACTTAATAGACATGCAGTTTGGAAGTCGATTTCTTTCAACAAAAAATCAACATCTTTTTTTAGAGAAACCGTTCTATTTGAGAATAAAATTTTTTTGCTGTAAAATATATTCTAGTTAAGTTTTTTGCCTTAAGGATAGAGGGGTCATTTAAATTTGTCTAGAATGCAATTATAAAATGAACCTTCAGTAAATTCATGATATGCTGGGTCAAGCAATGATACTACAGCTTTATATTAATTAGCATTTGTTTAATTTCATTTTCTATTCATGAATCACTGATCATAGTGTGAGTTTTTTAAGCTGTATATGTGTATAGGTATGTACACAGATATACACAATGTTGTAAAATTTCACCTAAAGAAATAATTATTGTGGCTCACCGTCGATTCATGAAAACAATGTTGTTTTTTTAGTAGGAGTTTAATTTCATTGTCCATGCATGATGCTCTGATGCTAAGCTGTGCATGCGGAAAAATATTAAGAAATGTTCACTTTTACATAATATTAAAGCTTTTTCAACTAGTATTATTATTAATGCGACAGCTTCATATTGCTTAGTTAAAGTTTTATTTTATTATATCTGCATAAATTGTGGTAGACTGTACAAGTACTAAAATACAGAACAATGTTTATTGTGGCCTAATATAAAAAACTTTTTCTGCTGTCAATGTTATAAGCGAATTACGATTGTATGAAATGAGCAAGCTGTCCCACTTCAGTAAAAAGCAATATTATTCACTAATAAACTAGTCCAGCTTTTCAATCATAACATGGATTTTCACGTAAAAGAAACTTTTACAACATTGACTAGGTTCAGGTTACACTATCACTAGCTATAGACAGCTTTATTTTACTTAGTGTGAGTTTCATTTCATTTGTATGTTATAGAGAAAGAAAAAAAAAAGGATTTAGATAGTAAGGAATAGCTATTGACAAGTTTCAAGGCAATTTTCTCCTTTCATTGTGTTGTCAGTGACATGACTGTCAGGTTTTTTTACCTCAAAAAAAATACTTAATCTTTTCTTTTTTTTCTCTCTCTCTCTTTCTGTGTAGTCCTTAACTGCATGTAATCATATACTCAACTCCTTTTAACTACCTTGTTTCCTGCCACTTGACTTACTTTTTCTTTTCTTTTCTTTCTTTTCCTTTCCTTTTCTTTTCTTTTCTTTTCTTTTCTTTTCTTTTCTTTTATCTTATTTCTTTTCTTTTCTTTTCCTTTTCTTTATTTTCTTTTCTTTTTTCCTATCCTTTTCTTTCTTTTCTTTTCTTTTCTTTTCTTTTATTTCTTTTCTTTTCTTTTATTTCTTTTCTTTTCTTTTCCTTTTCTTTATTTTCTTTTCTTTTTTTCCTTTTCTTTCTTTTCTTTTCTTTTCTTTTCTTTTCTTTTCTTTTCTTTTCTTTTATTTCTTTTATTTCTTTTCTTTTTTTCCTTTTCTTTCTTTTCTTTTCTCTTTTCTTTTCTTTTCTTTTCTTTTCTTTGCTTTCTTTTCTTTTCTTTTCTTTTTTCTTTCTTTTCAAGCCATTACTATCTATTCTTTTCTTAAACAAGTATGACAAGGATTGCCATAAAGAGAGTGATTACTGCACTGTGGAAAATATTTTTTTTAATTTCATTTCAATATTTTACCCATGAATTAGGGCTCGTTGAACAAAAAATATCAACGAATAAAACTTTTCAGGCGGGACTCGAACCCATGTGTGGAAAACATTCAGACCGTTTTTTATAATCAGCTTTTGTAGGTAGTTGATTTCGTAACTGGTCTTAACCAATGTTGCTAGATGAATAGTTAATTTTTCACCAAAATATAACTGGATATGTACAGCCCAAAAATTAACTCGTATATATTTATTCTTGCGATTTTGCAAGTGGTAGAAATTGCATCTTTTCATTTTTCTACGTGGTTGTAGGTTCATTTAATCGATAATGATACAGACTTTTAGGAGCAAACTATTGTAATATTACATCATATTAAATATTATAATATAGTTAACTGTAATAAACTCCCTATAAAGTAAAATATCTACTTCGAAATTTTATGTAGATGTGGCAACCCTGGACTACCGACAAATTGGGTTTTTGACCTTTTTGAAATTCGACCAACTGAAACAACCAACTTTCAGACGAATTTCTATTACTAATTACTAATTATTAAATTACTAATTACTAAAATTACTAATTTAAATGATAGAAAAAAATTGAGTTTTAACTGTGACGTTATCATAACACTATACGTTGGTATTCCACCATAAACACAAAAAAATAACTTTTGGTGAGAAATTCGACTGACTATTTTGGCATTCCTTGTTTATTTTCAGGGCCGCAAATGTCAAAAACACATCTCGTGTAATTTCCTGTCGTACATGACAATTGAATATTTATTTTCAACCGAGCAAGCTAAGCAGTTTTGACGAAGGAAAAATACACAACACAAAAAGAAAACGATAGACCTAGAACCATATTCACAAAAGTTCTTACGAAAATCTTAAGAAATCTCACAAATCTTTATATGTAATCTTAAGATATCTAACAGCCATATTTATTTAGCTTGAGTGAACATAGATAAGATGAAAATTTTTAGGAAATGTCGTAAGATTTTTTGTAAGATTTTTTTTGTGAATGCCAACCCAGAGGTTACAGTTATTCGACGCGAAAATCCATGTTAAGATTAAAAAGCTAGATCAGTTTATTAGTGACAAAATTTGTGCTTTTTTAATGAAGTGGGACAGCTAAGGTAGTCATATCAAACGATCGTAATTTGTTTAAAACAGTGATACCAAAAAGGCAATAAAAAACTTTATTTCAACCTTCATATGTTACTAAGGTCATACTTCAAATTGTCGCATTTCCCACATTGTCTCACGATAAAATTGCCGCACATTGACCTAACCCAACGTATCTTATGGGTCTCAGCCCCGAGACCTGGCGGGGGGCAGACCCCCCTTTTGTGACAATTTTGGAATTGCGACAATATGAAACCTCCTCGTTACAAGCAATCAATGTCGTATGAATTGTTTTTCGCGAAAATCCACGTTACGACAGAAAATTTGAATATCTTCATAATGATTTTTTTAAGCGAGACAGCTTAGTCATTTCATACATACGATCGTTACATGATTATAATACTCAGGCCTAGTATATACATTTTGGCAATCCTGATATGAAAGCACTATGTAAATTTAAATTCCACCAAAAGCTAAATAAAATTCCATCAAATCTGGCAACCCTGTTCTGCAGTAAAAAAAAAAGAGAAAAAAAGATCATTTGCAGTGCGAGAATTTCATATTTGAGGCTTGAATCACAAATGGATTCTCATTTCAAGAAAATTGTTCACATCAAAAAATAGAATTATCCACAGATGACAAGTTGAAATATGATTTGCTTTCACTCACTCTAGTGTGTGTGAGAGCAAAAAGATTAAGACACGTGACTAGAAACCTTTTAAGTCTAGTCAAGCCAACTTAAATTCAGCGTGTCAAGTTAGATTTATATTTGAAGTCAGTAGAGAGTCTTAACGATTAAAATTTTTACTAAAAGCTTTTTTGCCTCGCCCTGTATAAGATTTTGGTGCCAATAGGAATAGAATTTCACCAAATCTGGCACCACTTGAAATAATACATTCACTTTTTTATGCCTCTAAATAACTTTTCGGGGATATCCACATTTTAAAACAAAGTTGGACCATTTTACAGATTACGACTTTTTTTACTATTTATCATTAGTTAGCTAAGTCATATTATGACATTGCAAATTGCAAATTTTTAGTGTGACTATTTCTTCAAAGATATAATTGATAGAGTTTTTAATATTTTTTCGATGAAAAATGAAGGGTTTTTTTTCGTATTTAAGTTTAACAAAAAAGCGGTGAGAATTTTTTATGAATACTGAACGTAATCATTTTTCATTTTATGTTAGAAGCTATCGCATTTTGGTTTATACTAGAAGGCAAAACTTCCCACCCAAAAGGTTTTTTTATTAACATGATTAATCAACCTTAATTGCATTCGAAAAAAATGTCTCAGAATGATTAATATAATAATATTGTAGGTATTTGCACAGTCAGAGATGGCGATATCTGGGAAACAAATTTCATTTTATATATTTTAGTTAAACAAAAGTTTTATAATCGATCACTGAAGGGAAACGCACCCCAGCTCTACTGAAAGCAAGATTTCATTTAACTATTTAATTTTCTTTGAAAAATTTTGTTCGGTAAAACGACATTAAATCAGAGCTCCAATCTATATCTCACAACTAACGTAGTTTCTCACGAGAGTTAAGGAAATCGACCTTGATATTTGATTACCTTGGCTAACAAGAAAGGCCCTAGTCACAAATCAATTAAGTTTTGAGTTGCCAAATTGGAAATTAATTTTCGATTGTAATTACTGAGTTATGAATACCAACCAGAAAAAAAACCGCTAAGATTTTCCCACTACATATTGTCAAACTCATTTTATGACCTTTTCTTTTCAAATTAGTTAAGCTAGACAATTTCAAAGACAATTTGGAAATAATTTTTTATTATACCACTCCTTCGAATCAAACATTTAGTACTTAAAGTGGATATCGAGATTTTGATCACATGCCTACAAGTAGTCAAGATTTAAAAAGTAAAGGTTGGTCACTTAGCCACTTTACCTGAGTGTATACATTGTTGATGATGTCATCATGCGCAAATTTTGAAAGCTTTTTTCTCAAATACCAAGATATTTTTTATTCAAAACCTTTTCTTTCCATAAACTTAAATATCACTTGAAGTAAAAATTATCAAAAAGTAATTTCTGTGAAAAATTAAATAGTCAAGATTTGGCCTGCTTTAGTTACTACCTGTGTGTGATGACATCATTTGAAGATTATCAGAAAATTTGCAAATTGACTAACCTTTACTTTATAAATCTTGCTAGTGGTCAATTTTATAAAAGATATTTTATGCGAAGATCCGTGTTTTTTAATTAACTAAAATTTTGCTTTTTTATTGAAGCAGGACAACTTAGTCGTAACATACGCTCGTAATTTGTTATAACATTGGTACTTTGTCATCATGGCTAAGCAGTGCAACTAATATGAACCAAAGAAAAATCACATCTATTCTTTTTTGGTATTGTAAGTGTATCTGACTCTATAGATATATAGAACTGTAGAATGATTATTGTTTCAGATACAATACCAAAAAAAGAATGTAATTTTAGTCATCTTCGCGTTTCCCAGATTGCTGCAATGTCTAGTTACTATAAATTAAATTTTATTATTAACCTATGGGAACAGCCCTTAGCTGAGGACACCAACACCTTTGTTGCTACAACGGGAGGTTGCGCACCAAACATTCGACAAGGTTTTACCTTGGCTGAATAGATCATTTGAAATTAGGAAAAAATATTTATATTCTGTCAAATGATACACAAATACCTTTATGACTAGCGATCTTAGTGGAAATAAGTTTTGATACACTACCTCCCATAGGTAGTGATGGGTCCGGGCCAGGCCCGAGCCCGATCGGGCCTGATTTTCAAGAAAGCCTGATGAATTTAATTTTTATGGTCTTATGGAGAGAAAGAAAAACAGAATAAGTCTATTTTTCAAACAAAGATATTCAAAGCTCGACGAGCCCGACCCGAGCCCGAAACATCTCGGCCCGTCCCAACACTACCCATAGGTCACCCCAACAATACGAAACAACATAGAAAATTGTTTCACTATGAGGGCAATTCTTTTTAAAAATATGTTTTCATTGACACACATTAATCAATTTACAAGTCTTTTTTCAAATTGTAAATAACAAATGAATTCTTTATCATATAGGGCCCTTAGTTTTCTCAGTTTTTTTACCTATGTGGTGATAGAAAATTTTTAAGTGTTCTTCATATGCAGCGATCATAAATATCTTTCAAGAGATTTACCTTTATAAAATGTATTCTAACACTCAGCATGGATTGAAAAAATTTCCAGATTTTTACAAAACCTTGTAAGAACATCGCATAAATCGGGCGGACATCTTTTGTCGAATGTTCAGATTGTCGAACTGATTGTCGAAAGTGAAAGCAGTCGAAAGCAAATGTTGTCGACAGAAAATTTGTCGAAAAATGACTATTGTCGAAAATGCGACAGTTTTTACTCTAGTAAGTTTACTTTGTCAAAAAGTAGCTAATAATAATCAAAAATTTTAACTATGACGGTATGCTAAGGGCCAAACCCATAGTATTGGTTAGGTTAGGTTAGGTTTAATGTATAATAGAATGAACTCCAGTGCTTCTTCACTTATAGTAATGGATTGACAACTTCAATTCGACAATTTTCAACAATCCGCACATCTTTATTTGACAAATGTCACATTCGACGAAATTTGTACCACCAGCAGAAACTTCATTAGATGTTCTCATTTCTAGAGAAAAAAAATATTTATACCTTTATATGAATACGAACTATCTACTTTGCACGAGAGTGGCAACGGGCAATAGCTTAGAGCAGTACAAGTTAGTTTAAGCTAGAGTGTTTTTAGCTATATAATAATATTTTTAGATTTTCAATATGGGAAAAGCAACGATTTGAAAGATGACCATTGAAACATCACCGACAATTATCTCATGAGGATTCTTTGAGTCTTGAATAAAAATATCTAAGCCGGGCAAATATTTTATAATAATTAGGGTTAAATTTGATTTTGGGTTCCAGCACATGAAATAAATTGTTTCAAAATGTCAATATGTCGCATTTGACAAATTGTCGCAGTCCCAATGTGGCTAAATGGAGAGCTCTTGGACCCCTGGCCAGGCCTGTGTCCAAACCAGTGTCGCCAGAAATGTCCTCAAAATTCCACCAAGAACAGAACAAAGCATTTTATCTTCAAATTTGAAATACCTTTTAGGTAGAAACAAACGTAATTAGATCCATTTTTTAGGAATTCCACCAGATCTGGCAATACTGGTCCAAACCTGGGTTAAAAGGAAGTGTATTAATAAAATAAAGATTTTAGTGAGCCAGGGCTCGGCCTGAGAGTTATCTCAAAATATATAACCAGAAATAATTTCGGACAGTTCCAACACTAATTAGGTTAGGTTGTTTATAATAAGTTCAATTTGCATGAGACATTTTTAAAGTTAAAATTTCTTGAACTATTTCGATAATTAATTTACTTAACCTAATATCAATTTTCCTTCCTACTCATCAAATGTAAAATGACGTCAACAAAGCTCTCACATCCACATGTATGCAAAGCTAGACAAATGATGTTGTAAAAAGTTTTATGCTTAATGAAAGAAACAAGGCAGCTTAGAAACATTAAGAGCTTAATTCGTCTTGAGTAACGCAGGAGGCACTAGTTGATAAATTGTTGAGAATTTTTCATCATGCAGCAAAAACATCGATCAAATTGCTAAAGGCTTGAATGTACATTTTTGTAGCGATGTTTTGTTAAGATCAATGAAAGCTTGGAAGAAAAAAAATCTGGATAGATCTGCCTGCCTTTTGTGCATTGATTTTGTCAAGGTTGAAAGTTTAACCAGTGTTGCCTGACATATCATCAAAATTTCACCAAAAATGGACAAACCAGTGCAATTAGACACGAATGTTTTTAGTTACGATTTGAGGGAATTTCACCAGATCTGGCAACACTGGTAGGCTACACTAAAACATTTCTTTCTCACAGTTTTTTAAAGGGATAAGCTAGGTAGTTTAATAAAACTAATTTTACTTGTTATGACGACAAAGAAGACTAAATTAAAGCATTCTGCTCATTAAAAAACGAAATATCGTAGTCTTAAGACTACAAAAGATTTTTTCATTAGGGTACATCTTAATTCTATCTTATATTTGAATAAGCTAGCCCATTGCAATCTTTTAGCAATGTTTTCTGGTTTGGTGAAAAAAAATTTTGGGTTCTTAAGGTTACTTTAAATGCAAAATGAAATATCTTGTTCAAAATTTGGTGAAATGTTAATGGCATGTTTGGCAGCGGTGGCAAAGTCTTTTCTTGAAAAATTTTGAGTGAACTATGTGTTTCTGAGTTGTGTACAAAATTAGGGGTGTGGCGGGGAAGACTACTGATGTTGCTAGTGAATAGCTTCAAAGGTCAAATTTCTTTTTGATGTTGAAAGACTCAGCAAGGATAAAAGAAATTATCAAAAGGAATTAGCATTTATTAAAACATGAAAACGGTAGAAAAGTAAAGCAAGAAAGAAAGAAAAAGAAAGAAAGAAGGGAAATAAGAAAAAAAAGAAAGAAAGAAAGAAAGAAGTAAGAAAGAAAGAAAGAATGAAGGAAAGAATGGATGAAAGAATGAAAGAAAAAGAAAGAAAAAAAACCAAGAGAAAAGAGAAGAAAAGCACATAAGAACAAAAACATAGATAGATGGACAATAGTATGAATACAGAAAGATAAGAAGAGAAAAAAGCCTCATGTGAGATTATTTGTACTCAAAGTGCTGACAAGAGAAAAAGCATCTTGGATCTGTATGTTACAAAAAAGTCAGTTTTCAAAGACATGTAAAATTCTTCTTCAAATAATAATCAAGAATCATGTTCCTAGATGTAAAATTTGTATAGTTTAAAATTGGAATTTTTTTTGCTTTTTTAGTCATAAGTTGTCGCTTCATAATAAACAGTATAAATTTTTGTGCAAAGTCATTATAATTCTCTGGTTTTTGCAAGTTCAAATTTACATTTGAATGAATTATCAGCTTTTTGCAAATATAGTCAGTGTTGCCAGAAATGACATAAAAATTACACCAGAATTAAATCACCTTCGAGACACGACAGGCAAGTTTTTGTTTAAATTTCATGGAATTCCACCAAATCTAATTGATGAATATTCCATCTGCCAGTCAATAATGACAGAGTTGCCAGAAATGTGACCTGAACTCCACCAAAATAAAACTAAATATAGAATTGTCCATTCATACTCCCCTTCTAATTTCCATTTCAGAAAAATTTCACCAAATTTAGCACCACGGATGAAAGATTAAGACATTTCATCCTTGTTGAATTTGTCCTGTGAAAAGAACCCTCTGTCTGAAAGAACAAAGAATGTTGGCACACATCTAAATCAGTGAATATTTTCTTGGGATTCCAGTGTTGGGATATCTGGTGGAATTCCTTACAATTGTATCAAAACACACACTTTATTGGTGAGAATTTTTTTTGCAGTACTGATTCAACTATCAGAATTGGTTCTTTTTGGTAAAAACAATATTTTTTTGCCATACTGTTCTAGTCAGTGGTGCTATATTTGGTGAAATTATTTGAAGATAAAACTAGAAACCCATTTGTCTAAATGGGCCGATTCATTTACTTCAAGTTCATGCAATGTTGCCAAAGTATTATGTTAAAAACTTAAGTGCTTTTAAAAGCATTATGTATTAATTTATTTATTTGGTAAGATTTTATGTCATTGAGTTCTGTCAACCCTGATTGTTGTATTAAAAGAGAAAAAAAGACTTTTTGCTTCCTTTTTTACAAGCAATCTTTTTTTATGAATTTGTCCTTAGGACAAAACCACTTTGTACCATTAAGATAAAATGAATTCTATTGTTTTCTTCTTTCAAGAGAAACTGGCCACTCTTTATTTTCAAGCTGTCATCTTTAAAAGCTTCATAATAACAAACATTAAAACAACCCGGACAATAAAATAATCAGGCCCTATCATAGACATTAGAAATACCTAGACTAATCAATGACCCAGCCCGCCTGCCTTTACTGCCTGTTAGTTCCAAGAACCAATTGAAGGGCCATTTTGGCACCACATGCAGGACTAAAGTAGTGTGACTACTGTAACACTGCTTTGGTCCAGCATGTGGCGCCAAAATGGCCCCTCAATAAGTTCTTGGAACTAAGGAGTGTCAGCTGTCTAGGTATTTTTTAATGTCTGTGGGCCCTATATCTAGTACAATGAAAGATTAGCTGTGAGCATGCATTTATGATGACATCATATCATCAGCTTTTTCTCTAACACTAAAATCTTTTCATTCCATACTTTTACCATCTATTTTTTTGCATTCTTTGGTAAATAATTCTTTGACCTTGACTAAGGTCAGGCTAAGTTCATGTCAATGATGAAATTCATTCAGTTTCTAATGTTTATTTCTGGATTTTTCCAGTTTTAGGTGATACTATTTTTTTAATCAAGCTAAGCTCCAAACTCCAAAGTTTGTTATCAGTAGTCTCCAGTGTTGCCAACCATTATCTTTTTTAAATGACCACCAGCTCTGACGACTTACTAAATACAAATAAAATTTTCTGACCACTTACTAAATACGGTTGAAAAAAATTCTGACCACTTTCTACAAACAAACAAAAAATTCTCCGACTGTCAGCTTTGCTAAAACAACCACTTTGGTCATTGCCAACCACTGCTCGCAACACTGGTAGTGTCTGTTTACATTAATCAACCATTTAGAGCCATTATTTACACATAAGTATAACATAGCAACTTTCTATTTTTTAACTCATTATTGGAGATTGGGGTCAAACATCTTCCTTTGTGGACTTTTGAGGATTATCATAATGATCTGTAGAAAATCTAAATGAAACATCAGTCAAAATTTAAGTATTTAAGAGAAGCCTGTTAATTTCCTAACTGCTTTGTATGATTTCATAAAAAGAGAATAATTAAGTTGGCTAACTGACCAATCTTCATTTTAAAAAATCTTGCTCAATGAATCTAGAAATCGGTGTTCCAGTTCTGTAGTCAATTTTATAAAGTAATTCTGCTCATAATATGCTGTTTCATGAAAAGCACTATCTTTTGCTTATGAAATGATGTTAAAACATTTATACAATTAACTACTGCAGTCAATTTTATAAACAAATTACGATTGTATTATACGAGTTACGATTGAAAAGTTGGACCATTTTATAATTAACTAAAATTTTGCTTTTTTAATGAAGTGGGACAACTTTGTCGTAAAATACGATCGTAATTTTTTATAACATTGACTACTGGTGGAATTCCCTAAAATTCGATCTAGATTTTAATTTCATTTCATTTTTGGGGGCTTCTGAGTTAATATTCTGACTTGGATTTGGTGGAACTCTCAGGGGATTTTTGGCACCACTGATATCTTACGTATGCCATTATCTATAAAAACTTTTTCACAGCTATGATGCTAGAAATGCAATCTGAATTCCACCACTCACAAATTTTGGGGCATTCTACCTTATCTGGCATTACTGCTCAAAGCTCACAGAAATAACCGAATAAATATTAAACCACCAAGTGCTGAAAAATTTCACCAAGTTTTTGAGAGAATTTCACCAGAACAGGCTCCACTATTCATGCTTAACGTATTAAAAGTATTTTTTTTACCTGAAGGGTAAGAAAGATGGAAAGGTGGAATGCACCACTTGAAAAAAGGCAAAGTTGATTCTTAAAATCATATTCTATATTAATTAAGCAAAGTTGTAATTAAAATTTTTTCAAATTCAATTATTTTTCAAATGTATAGACAAACAAAGCGGAATAAAAGTAATCCAAAAAATTCCTACGTCTCACACTATTAGTCTGACTAAATTTAGCCGTTTAAAACAATTTTTCATAAGATAAGACAAGCACACAACAGTAGTCAAGTAATTGGTCGTATTTATTCAACTCTCGTCTGACCCTGGCATCGTTTAACGACAGATGTTTTACGGAAACAAAACGTGTCCTCACCGAGTAAAAGTATGAAACAAAAAAAGAAAGAAAGTAGGAAACATAGAAGAGATATGGAAGGAAGAAAGACACAGAAAATGTATGAAAGAAACAAGGTAATATAAAAGAAGCAGGAAAGAAAATACAGAGAGGAAAGAATGAAAACAAACAAAAAAGAAAAGAAAAGAAAGAAAGAAAGAAAGAAAGAAAGAAAGAAAGAAAGAAAGAAAGAAAGAAAGAAAGAAAG
>LR051150.1:0-14447 GCA_900607525.1 Apocyclops royi
TTAAAAAGGCAATTTTAAAATGATTGATTGATTGGAAACGGAACAATTTGAAATACGACCATGAAAAATTCTAATATCAGTTAAAAGTATTTCTGTGAATATTTCTTTTTTCATACCTTATTTCTAAATTCGAGTGAAGAATTGAGTTGAGATAAATGTACTTTAATGTCCAAAGAGGGGCTGATAGTACAACGTGCTGCCGTAAATGTCAACAAAATTTTTACCAAAATATGAACAGAAAATTACCTAGATTAACTAACCCATGACACTAAAAGATTTTGGGGAATTCAACCAGATCTGGCAACACTTGTGGTAAGATTGTTAAAGCACAAGTGCAACTTGCCAAATAGGAGAGGTTTCACATTGTCGCGATGAAAAAACGTCAAAATTTTCCCGGATAATATAGATTAGGTTAGGTTAGGTTTTTTTTCTTAAGTTGAAAAATATCAATTCAAAATTTGCCACAGTTTTAAATTGTGACAATTTGAAATATGACCTTAATGATATCAATTAAATATTTTCACGCTAGTTGGACTTCGTCAAAATTTCAAAACACTTCCTTTAGGGCTAAGTAGTACAAATGCAATTTTAAGTAGGGATGGGTAAAAAGTCAAAATATAAAAAAACTCAAAGTGCAGACTACATTGCAACCCGAAGGCGTCTTAAAAGTCTTAACGAGACTTAGATTAAGTCAAATTATTTTTTTAAAAGTAAAAGTTGAAAAAATTGGTATGGTTGACCAAATTCGGCACTTGCTATATTTTTTAGATATCACTTTTTAACGTGATATCTTAATACGAATGTTGGCATGGCTTAAAATCAGAATTATAGCTGATATCTTCGTAAGTCGTCATATCTTAAGTTTGAGATGAGATGACTTAAGAAGATATCAGCTAATATGAAAAAGTAAGCTAATTAACTTCATTCATATCAGGAACAATGATTATCTCTCAACTTTCATTAATGAAATAGAGAAAAAAATTTTTTGAAGTGTCCTTCTGCGGTTAAATTCTCAAAAAAATAATTAACAGATTTGAATGTTAAAAATTTCAAGTGACTTATCCCTTACGGGTTCTTGCATTAACCAACTTACAATTAAAACAGAAAGTCTTTAACTTTAGTGCACTATAATAACATACATTTAAGTTTTTTGGTTGAGTATGAGTTAAGAAGGATCAATATAATTTCTTACAAAAGTTAAGTCGATGGAACTTGAATTTGGAATCAACATCATCTGATATTCATCAAAAAAAAGTCTTCGATTTCTTTCAAAATTTAGTAATTTGCAAAAAAAAAAAAAAAAGAAATATTCACAGAAAAAAAAGTTTTTTTGTATGATTTACAACTGTTTATGAAGAAAAGAAGAAGAAAAGTTTGAAGCAAATCGTTCCACGAAATCTTTTTAAAAAAGTTTTAAAGCAAAGAAAGAAAGAATTCCTGCCGTGTCTTGTGAGTAATTAGCCTGAAACTTAAATTCTGCATTTTTACATAAAAGCCATTCTCATGTTAACAAAAAAAGGAGAATTTCAAAAACAGTTTAGAGACAAAAAAAAGAATAAGATGGAGAAGATATATGTACATAGTATTATAAAGTGTTTAAGTAAAGAAAAAGAGATCATCTGTTTGAAGTGTTGGATGCAAATTTAGCAAGTAGTAAATCATTTCAGTGCAACATTTTTTCAGTGACTATTTATTTTTAAAAAAGAGAGTTTTTGCCTTTTAACAAGAAGGAGATTGACTAACGGTATATACCCAACATACATGCTTTACCTAGAAAACAGATTAGAACTATGAAACCGACCAATTTGAAATAGAATATATGTGAATAATCCTTGAATTTTGAGTTGGTTAGGTTAGGCTGAGTGATGGTATTATTGGTACTACCATCTCAGCAAGGTTGCAGGGTTGGCAGCCCCCTGAATTTAATTCTTAAAATGTTCAATTATTTTGTGTCGAACAAATCTATTTCGAAGTATCAATGCATGTCATACAACCAATGTTGCCAAAATGTCATGAAATTTTCAACAACATCTGAGCAAAATATTGAACGTTCCTTATAAAGTTCCATTGGAGGCATGGGAGATTTCCGAAAATCTGGCAACACTGACACACACATTCAAGTTATCAAAAATTCTTTCAAACCATGGCAAGTTATGCCAGATGTGGTGGAATTCCACCAAAATGAAAGTAGAAAATAGAGCGAATTGAAAGGTATTTAATTATCTGATCAAATATTTTATTCACTTTTTGGTGGAATTTAAGTAAAATTTAGTAAGGCAGATTAATAAAATTTTATTAGAATTTTTTTGTCAACTTTGGTGATAAGTTTTTATGTATTTATTATCTCACCTGAGATAACTTTTACAAATTATGTCTCTAAAAATTTTTATTTTTTCTATTAATTTCTGAAGTGACTTATTCCAAGTTGCTAACTGGATCAAAATTGCAATAGTAAAAAAAATTGATGACCATTTTATGTATGTAGGTTAATCTAGTATTATCCATTATCATAGATATCCTTGCTAGGTATTGACAAGTAGGATGGGTACTTGGGGTTAGTTAGTTTGTCCGTTTGAGTAGGTATCTGTGCTTGAAATGGTTTATTGAAGAAGAGAGAGAGAAAGAGAGAGAGAGAGAGAGAGACCATTATGTCTGAGTACACACGTCAAAGTTAAGATGGTTTATGGCAGATCGAGTCTTTTGCAGAAAGAGCCTCCAACTCTCTTATTTCACTCAATCCATGCCAAAATCACATACGAGTCCAAATTAAAGGGGGGGAGGGTTTTGTCGAAATAAAAACCATTAAAAAAGTAATTGCCTCACTCGATAAAACTTACTATGAAATTACTTCAAAAATTTGATATCATTTTTATAGGGGGAAGACGTTGAGGGCGCATCCCCCATTGCCCCCTCAGGCTGGTATCCACCTTTTTCCATGCAGTGAGTAAAATAGAGGTAGCGCTGTTCTGCAGTCTCATAAATAATCTGTAATTAGAGGGGGGTCTTGATGAAGTATGGACACAGAGGCTGTTAGGAAATTTTGCTTTAAAAAATTCACAGAAAATGAGATGAGGCTTCCAAAATGTAGCTGAGAGCTTTCAACATTGTTAGAATAATCACGTGTCTAACAGTGTTGCCAGAAATGGCATCATCATATGAACAGAAAACTAATCATGTTCTTTATAGACTGTTATTTTGACAAAAAAGTTTTTAGTTCCGATTTTGGGAAATTCCAACAGATTTGGCAACACTGGTGTCTTGTTCGTATCACTACTGAAAAAAGTATTATTTTCTTGATTAATAGAATGGTCTAACTTTTTAGATGTCACGTGCATTTTTTTGGAAAATGAGTTTTAAAACTTTAAGGGGGCTACCTGCGTGGTGTAATGGTTAAAGTGGATAGCTCAAGATCGGAAGGTCCCAAGTTCGAGCCCCTGTCTGGGACAGAAGATGGAAAAAACAAATTCTTTTTCATTTATTAACCTGACATGTATTTGTCATTTGGTTGTACCCTTTATAGATTGATATTGTTTATTGATTCATGGGTCGGACCACGCACTGAAGTTTTTGCCGCTAGGTTTGCTAGCTGTTCAAGGTTTTACCTTGGTTGACAACATCATTTCAAAAACAAGAAAAATTTTTCAATACATTCTAATGATATCTAAATTTTACCATTACTGGTTGGTGAACCTGGCGGCCAAATTTGCATGCATGCAGAATTTTTACATACTTCAATAAATAATCTTTAAAAAATCTCATTTCAACGAACAAGCATTTATAAAGATGTTTTTTATTGATCATTTTTCAGTGATATAATTTAACAAAATACAATATTTTGATTGATAATCAAATAAGTTTTCTAAAGTGAAGTTTTCAACAATTTTACGACTCACATTCTATCTTCAGTCTTTATGAAGCAAAAACTTGAAAAACAAGTTTCTAACTAATTACTGCCACATTGCAACGGCATTAAAAAAGGCCTAGGTATTATTTCAATTCAAAATTATTATCTTTTTATGAAAAAAAGTTTATTTCAGTTAATTTTCACAAAGCTCTTTGACTAGCTGTGTCAATTTTTATCTGCCTCGATCCAGTTTTTTGAAAGAAAAAAATAAATCCGATATGAAGATTTAAAAACAAGTTATTGAAAATGATTAAGACTCATTATAAAAGATTTTAATCACTATTTATTTTTTTAAGTGTTTTATGTGTTTGTTAAGTTTCCTACAATTTTCAGTTGATTCCTCTTTATAATCTTTACAGAGCTGCTATCTTATTCATTTAGTGTTAGGATAACTCTATGTTCGTATAAACTCGCGTATTAAATATAAAATTTTATAGCATGACTAGACTCACTAGTACATATCTTGAAACGGACTATATTAATCTAAACTTAATCTGAGAGTAAACTGTCTACGTTAGTTCTAACACAAATAGGCTAACGCATTCGTTATTCAACATAGAAAAAAAGACCTTTCTAGCTTAGAAAGGCACTTAACTAGTTTGATGCTAGCTAAGTGAAAACTGTACTAAAATAATTTGATGTCCAATCACAATTTGTCAAGCATCAAAAGCAGAGTGTCTCGATTCAGATCAAAAGAGTTTAATCTTGTCACACTGACTGCGCTCACAGCCAGACACCGAAAGGCCTCTTGTCTAATGCTTCAAGAATTTAAAGCCTCTGGCCGCAGATCTGGTGGAATGTCTTTTACATATAACTTGAAATTTAAGCTGCTTCAAGAACGTTATGTTACTTTTTGGTGAAATTTTGTTATGGTAACAACACTTGAAGACAGACATCACTGCGGGCACAAGCTAGACATTCCGACCCGGTTGGTGTAGGGCTAATACAAGAAAACCTGTAGCTCAAATAGGAGGGTCGAGCCCAAAAAATATCCTTCGTCTCGGATCATCCTAAGCTCGCATTTTCGAAAAAGAAGAAAAAATATCCTGAAGCTCTACTTGCTCGTCAGTGTTGCCAGAAGTATATCAAAAAATTACCAAATGCTAAAAATTTTTATTTGTTTTCAAGTCATTCAAAAACCGGGTAGGGTATATGCTTCGTGGTAAACTGAAGTTCATAACTTAACCTATACATGGGACAGGCCACTAGCAGTCCAGGCGGCACTTGAAACAAAATGGGAATTGCTACAATTTGACTTTGCGACAATATGAGGTTACCCCCGAAACAAAAACAGTCTCTAGCATTAAAATGATCATTTTTTTACAGTGTAATATTTTTCATGATATGCAAGAAATTGAAGAAAAATGAAAAGTATAGCAAACCATGATTATGTGAAAAAAACTTTTCAGCTCAAGAAAGAATGAAAATGTGAAACACCTCTTTGCTACCAATACAATCAAGGTTGTTAAATTTGGTGGAATTCACCATGACAAAAAAAGATATAGTTAGTATTTTCGATTAATACCTCACTTGTATCTGGAATAGTTAAATATATAAAAACCTATAAAGTAAATTGAATCGAACTTTTAAGACTTAGTGAATTTCATTTTATTTCAGTCATTTGACATGATGGGAATAGGGGTCTATCAAACAAAACTTGTCAAAACGATATTTTCTTTTTTCTACCCAGGCGAAGGGCTTGAACCTAAGTCTTTGTCTTGTCTTAATTCTATAATTGATGGAAAACCAATTAAATGTCATCTAAATTCCACCAGATACCTCTTTTTGAAGTCCTAATATTTTTGTCATTTTGGGGGAATTCAATTGTACCCCTAGGAAGGAGTCAATTTAACTCATGCCTGAGTGCTCTACAGGGTGGGTGGGCAAGGGGCAAAGGGTACTATTTGTCGATTTTTAAAGGAAGTTTTTTTTTCCATACAGAAGTTCAGGAATGAACCGAAATTTTGTTTCTGAACAAAGAATGTTTTTTTGTAAAGTGGAGTGGAGTTTCCAGATAAAAAGATTTACGAGTTTCCATATACGTCAGTTAAGACAAGCCTTGCGTATTTCGTAAATACCATCAACTATTTCAATATATTGCATAGAGTCAACATCATGTACATAGTTTAAATTGACTTATTTTAAATTCTTCCAAATTGTCATTTCAAATTTAAATTCTAACCATCTTCTCAGGCAGATATAAGAGGAAAAATTCTTCCAAAGAATATCATTTTTTTGGACTAAAATTTAAGGCAATGTCTACTCTATGTAAAAATATAACGCTGTCTGATGTTTTACATGCATATCGATGAGCAAAAATTATGATACCTAGCACCCATTCACCTGAACAAGAAAAGGATCAAGCGAGGGTATTAGCAGTGGGGCGTGGATTAAATTCAATATGAATTACGACCGACCGCTGGAAATTTCATTTCTCATGAGTCCCTACCAATGTTGCCAGATTTGGTGGAATGTACTAAATTGAAATTGGGAACTTAGTCGATTAATTAAGTTTGGATAGTGCGACCGATGTTCCCCAAAGACAAAAAATTGCGTTTGGCATTAAAACTTCATGACAACATTTTTAACGAGATCTAATTTGATACACGATTCTCTGTTTGAATTTGGAGATTTTTTAATGTCATATCTGGCAGCACTGGTACTGATCAATTTGATATGTATATAAAACTCTCCACTGATGATAATAAGTTTGACTGAATTCCTCTTAAAGGCATTTTAAAATAAAGAGCCAATAAAAAGTATTTCAGATAGTACATCAAATTATATTAGTTTACAATTTTAGTATGATAAAGAACTCAAATTAAGTACAAAAATTATCCACTTATTAAGGCTAATTTACACCTAATAATTACCTACTAATTAATTAGAAATTAGCTCATGAAACTGAAAAATTTGCGGACTTTTGATTTCATACAAGAGTTGGCAAGACATAGGATTTCTTAGCCCGGTCTTTGGCCCGGTTTACGTGTCTAATTCAAGGGCTAGCTCGCACGTGGAAATAGTGAATAAAATTCATTTGGCTCGACTAGTGCTATATAATATCTAAATATAATATCTAAGAATTATATTTAAGATAAAACATTGGTGTAGGTACATCAATGGTACAGTAATGCCAAATTTGGTGGAATTCCCAATTTATCAAATTTAAAATTTAATTTGGTAGAATTTTATGACATATCTGGCAACTCTGTTTTTTAATCATGAATAAACTTTTTTTTCACATGAACTATCTAGAATAAGTGAACGTCACAAATATTTCAATCCTTTATTCTCTAAAGAGATTTTCACAGTGCTAACAAACTAGAAATAAATGCATCATGCACAGCCCATAAATATTGATCTTTCTGTTTATTTGTCTGCATCTTTTTATGCTCTCTATCTAACCTCTTTCTCTCTTTCTGTCGATCTGCAAGTAAGTTGTAACGCTTCTTTGTCTGATTACTCTTTTTTTTCGTCACAAAAATCTTCAAGTATCTGTTTATTCTTTCAATCTATTTGTCTTTATGTATTTTTCCCCTTTTTTATTCTCATCAAACTTTTTTCTTTATTTCTTACAACTCACATTTTTCTCTCTTTATTTTTACTGAAATTAAGCACCGTCGCTCACAGTTTGTCTGTGGGGAGTTTGAAAAAAGAGTTCGAGCGCCAGCTTGCATTACAATTTTGAAGTTAATATTCGTTCAGGCAATTTCTACAAATCATCCTAATGTCAATTATAAGATTGGGAGGCGGGCTGGATTTGTGTGTGCAAGAGTGTGAGAGTCTATTAACGTTGTTCTAACCGAGAACTAAGTTATCGCAGAAGTACAAAAATTTTTTTTTCAATTTTTTTATTGTCTTTCTTTTACATAAGATAAAGTTGATTTTTTTGTAATAACATTTTCTTTCAGGAAAATAACCTTTAAACATTTTTGAAACGATTTTTTTCTTGATTCAAGACCACTTTAACCCTCGCTGTAACTACGTCTTCTGCTAGTACCATAGTTTAATTTTTTTTATAGTTGGGTTGAGCTAGATTAGGTGCTAGCTAAAGACTTCGTAAATTCTTTCTTGCTAAGTTAGAGTGACTGAATTTGAGATGTAACTTACTTTGAATATCTCAAGTCGAGCTGTAAACGTTCCAACTTTTTTTTTCATATTTATCAAATTAACCGATTTGTGGGTATTCATTTAATTATTAACATTTAAATATAAAATAAGAAATACTTAAGATTTAAATAATTATTTCATTTTTTGCTCTTCAAAAAGTAGCAAGATTATTTCAATAAAAAGAAAAACAGTGGTGCGAGATCTGGTGGAAAATCCTAACAGTAAGGGGCTTGAAAGGACCACATAATCAGTGCTGCTAGAAATATAATGAAAATTACACCAGAAAATGAAAATGGATTTGAAGTGTTACTTCAACAAGTCCCTTCAGACACAAAAGTTTATCGTTCCAGATTTGAGAATTCCACCAGATCTGGCAACACTGAAATTTGCACATGCAGAATAAAGATTTGATCACAAAAAGCAAAATTAAAATCGTAGCATATTTTGTCAAAATTCTCAATTCATTGAAACTTTAACATACTGTAAGAACAATATCAATGATTGGCAAAATACTATTATAAGTTGACTTCGCCAAAAGCATTTTCTACTAAAATTTCTACTCACTTAAGTAGATTTTTGATGTCTTCTATAATATATTTTTACTTAGTCAAGTTGAAATGATAAGAATATTATTTTATTACTATTTGAAAACATAATTTAATCAACACTCGTTTCATAATAAATCCAAGTCATTAAAATTTAGATAGAAGAATGAATAGATTTGTTAACTTAAAAGACAGAAGCTAAACTGCTTCAGAGCAATAATTAGTTTGCATGCACAGTTTACTTCAAAACAGATTTGTTCTAATATGAAAACTTCGAAACCAACTATCATACCATTATTAATAGAATACAGGGCTGGTGAACTTTGGTTAGGTTCTTGGACCATCTTAGCCGGGGGACTGGGGGCAACATTTCCTAGAAAGTTACTCTTTTAAAAATTTTGAAGCATTCGCTGTCGAACTAATCTATTTCGAAGTAAACTTTGTATGCCGACAAGTCAAAGAAAAATTTTTGCTATAAATTTTCTCTCCTTTTCTCTATTGCCTTGATGAGAGGGGTGTGGTTCTACATCGATGGTCAAGCTTATAAATTCTCGTTAAGACAAAAGCAATAATCTGGCATCTATAATTATCTGAACCATTCATAAAATCAAAAACCTTCATGATATTAATTTCGGCTTCAGTGCCCGTTGATGAGAAGTTATGGAGATGAAATCGACTCCCACGACTTTGAGTTCAAAACGTTTTTGAAAGTTTAAATTTCTCTGAGCAAAGTGGTAATATCTCAATATTACATATTGTCAAAATGTCGCAAAACGAAAATTGTAAAATTGCATTTTAAAAAATCAAAAACAACCTACATTACACATGAGTCCGGCTCCTAGCCTTGCCGGGGGCATCCGAGCCCCCATGGGTATAATACGGGAAATGAGACAAGTTGGGATTAGCGACGATACGAGACTTTCACAGACTCAGATTTCAATTGATAATAATAACCAATATTATAAACCGATTAAAGCTGAATTGTCCAGGTCTACAACTGAGTCTTGCGATCGTATGATAAGCTGCTCAGTTCTATTAAAAAAGGAAAGTTTTCCTTACTTAAAAACTGGTCTAGCTTTTCAATCGTAACGTGGATTTTCGCGCAAAATAACTTTCATAGCATCGACCACTCTTAGCCCAGAGGTGACTGTGACGATAATTATTATAGTCATTCATTTATAATTTTTAATCCATAAACTTTGCGAAAATTAGTGAAAAAAAAAATATTTTTTGTTTAATCGTTCTTTAATTAAAGTATGCACTGAAATATTTTATACGTTGAAGTGCTAAATTTTCATCCAATGTTTTGTTTCATATTCCAGTATAGATACAAAAAAAAAGATTTGATTTTCATTCGTAGGTATGTACTCATTATAAACTTCAAAGTCGATGTAATTAATGATCAAGGGTCAAATAAATGAAGTGGAATGAAATTTAAAAGGAACAAAAAACCAGCATCATATGACGAGAGAAGAGGCAATAAAACTAATTGTGGAAAAACCTTTAACTGAGCCAAAACCAACCGATCTACTTATCTTAGCAGAGGTAAAATACAATTAAACAAAGACTCCTTAAATGGCCTTTCTCAAACATTCACTATAAATAAAGAAACGCTTTGTATTGAAGTCAAGATTAGTGGTAGGCGCAGGCTGGGTTGGCCAATGGGCCGGACAGGGCCAAAGTATATTTCTGGCCAGGCTGGCTTGGGCTTACACATTTTTTTCCCAGCCCGACTCGACCGTAGCCTTAAAAAAAGCTTATGCCCATGATTAGATCTTACAAAATTAACAAAGCCGTTTTTGATTGGTAAAGCGTCGGTCACAAAACCATTAGGTAGGGTTCACGAAACCTCAAGTCTATCCAGTTGCACAAGTAAGAATATTCTGGTGCATTTGCACAACAAGCTAGACTTATGGTTTCGTGCGCTCGACCCAGTGGCTATGTGACCGAGGCTTAAGTTCACAAATATAAAAGCACTGTGCTAAATCCTCTAGCTAGGCTTTTATTCAAAATTCACTTTGTTAAGCTAGCTCTTTTTCATATAAAAAATTGAGGAAGACAACACCTTAGCTTGCTAACTTTTTTAGTCACACATGCATGAACAATTCTGCCAGATTTTGCAGAAAATTCCCCAAACTCGGAAGGGTAGGTTTTCAAAAGTAACCTATTCAGATTCTTGGAAAATATTCAAATACTTTTCTAGCAACAATGTCTCTGACATTGAAATCTGACTGTGCAGAAAAAAAAGACAAACAAAAATTTAACTCTAAGAAACGGTTCGATAAAAGAAATAAAAGAAAGTTTGATCTTTGAATGATAACAATTCATTCTTCCTGTCGTAAAAAGCTTTGCGTGACAACTATAATTAATCCAATTAATGCACTTTCCATCAGTCACTGTCAGCTACAATTAAAGCAAACGACAAAGAAAGTAAAGATGCACTACTAGGGCTAGTTCGTGTCGAGAATCGATTTGGAAATGACGTCGAGACTTGTAGGAAATTAGTGAAAGCTATTTCTTACATTAAAAAGTATATATATATATATTCATATATACGTACATTCAAATTTATTGGTTTATTTTCTTAATCGTAACTAAGAAATTCTTAATTTTTCTTAAATTTTTCTCTTGGTAATGATATTTCATCGTGTAGAACGATTGTGTAAGATTTTAAAAATTTTCTGAGATTTTCATAGGAAATTTTGTGGACATCAGAATCTTGATTTAAACTTCGTATAACTTGAATTTTTTCCAGCAAATGAATCTAAAGTTATTAAAAAAATTTTATAGATAATTTAACATTCGCTAGCTTTTCTAACGAAATTGTTTCAGTACGTTTCAACTTTGCAACCCCAATTTAGCGAACATGTTAAATTTAAAAAATTATGTTTACATAATTTTTTAAATTATTTTTTAAAATATAACGAATTTCAAAATTTAAAACGGAAAATAAAATTTTTTGAGACACAAAAAAATAAAGTTTTCACATTTAAAACAAATGTTTATTTTTTTGTGTTATTTTTTCCTTTCCAGTCATTTCATTTCTTCTCTATCTATCCACCCATCTGTTTGTCTAACAATTAATTAGACTTTTATTTACAATCACTTCTGTGCATTTGTAAATTTATATTTTCCCTTTAACATTTTTCTATGTTTTTGTTTAAGTTTTTTTGATGTAGTCTACGATGACATGACGGAAAGAAAAGATGAATCGCTCGTTTTTCAGTGACCCATGGGAGGAAGAGTTGCATGTTGGGTCAAGCCATACTTGCTATTAATGCTAGACACGGTCACTTTTCAAATTGTCGCTATGCAAAAATTGTCGCAATTTCATTTTGTCGCAAAACTGAAATTTTATTTTTTTTCAAGTTTAAGATACTAACTAGTCTAACCTAACCTAACTTATGTTGGGAGATAATCCCCTATACCCACAGGACCCCCATTCAAAATTTTTGTGACAATTTTATATTGTGAATATCCTATTTTCTTTTAAACGTCTATGTACACTTATATACATTATACAAAATTTTTATTATAATTATTAATTATAACTAATAAAAAAAAAAATTACTGAACAATATTTTAAGACAATTCCCTGATGAACTATGTATCTCAATACATGGCTTACCATAAAATATGGTTATGTTAAGGGCTGTTCACATTTGATCGTAGGACCTTGCGACTTGGTTAGAACTACATTTTGCAATGATTTGGCAAGGCTGAGAACTTGCATTAGAGTAGTCACTGCATGCAGCTATTTTGTAACCTATATTTGAAAGCTAGCAAATGCTTGGAACAATCAATCGTACACAAGTCGCAAAGTCGTATGATCAAGTGCGAACAAGGCTTTATCTATCCCCATTCCAAACGTAAGATTTTAAAATGAGAAAGTTTTTGTGACTCATTTTTTATCAATCTTCTGTAAAAGATCCTTTATTTTCTTTCGAATCTATGAAGACTTTACTCGGATAAAAAAATGAATCATGATTTATTGCTAGTTTGAGATGTTTGATGTAAAACCGGGAGTTGATTAAATGTTCTTTTTTTTTGACAAAAAATCTAAAAAGAAGAAAAAAGAAAAGAAAAAGAAAAAGTTATCATCATATTTCAAAACTTGAGAACAAGCCGATTTTTCTTTGTCAACTTTGATTTTCGATTTTTTTTTTTTTGAAATAAAAATTTGTGAGGGAATTCGATAACATTGATTGATAGATGTACTTGACTGTGATAAGAGTTTTTCAATCAACTGAAGTGATGTAATCTCAATATAATAATGCATTAATTTCAATGGTAAAACTAATTAAAGAAATAATTTAAAATGTTTGAAATTAATCGCACTTCACATTTTGTCGCAATGTTAAACTGTCGAAAACTGAAAATCGAGAATTTATATTTTTTAACCTTTAAGAACTAAACTAATCTAACCTAACCTAGCCTTTGACCTACCAATGGCAAATAGTGAAAATTTTACTATGACTATATGATAGTCAACCTTTAACTAATATTATAGATTTTTCCTCTAAATTTAACATTGATTAAACTATAGAGATATTTAATAATTTGATTCATTTTAATATTTGAATTAGTTTAGAAAAAGGAATAAAAAAATGACCTACATTGAATTTTTCTTTATTTATTTAGTATACAAATAAATTATGAATTCTATTAATCTTCATTCTATTTAACTTTAATTAGCTAATGTCATTCATTCATATTTGGTTATTAGTTTAAAATTTAATCTAAATTTTTTCCATATTCTCATAGACATTATTTTTTGGAATTAATCTAATTTGTTGTTGATTAATTCATTACTTTTTTATTTAATAAAATACTCCGGTTTCAAATAAAGTTTTTTAGCATTTAAAATACTTCTTCATAAACATTCAAACCATAGTTTTAATTAGTTTCTTTTTATTAAAAAATGATTTCTCCCCTGGTCCTAAATTATGTAAGGGAAAATAATGTTTGTTAATTAATCAAAGTTCAATTCACATTCAATGAATTTTTCGGAAAAAAATTTCCGCGATAAAAAAAATCCTTTAATGAATAAATTTCATCATTGATGATTGGTGCGAGGGAGGAGCGGGGGTGGTTTGGAGAGGTATACAGGTGGAGGGAAAGGGGAGATTTACTTTTGATCCTCTATCTCTCTCTTTTACTAAAAAATCTGAAAGGATATTTCAGAAAAGGAGCATTGGATATTCATTAATTATATTTTTTATTTCAGTTAGTGTTTCATATTGATAATTTGGAGTCACTTTTAGTTTTTACATAAATGAAAAATATTTTTCACTAACGAAAAATATTTTTTTTGTTTTAGACACCCAGTAGAAGTTATTATTGAAAAATAACAGGAAATAAATAGTAAATAGTTAGAAATAATAATCATAATTAATTAATAAAGTGAGTTTTTCTCATTTAATGGTAAACCCTAAAGATACTTAAATACGTTTTAAATTAAGTCAAATCATAAATATAAATAAATTATTACAAATTATAATTTAAGAAAAGTTAATCAAAATTTTTTTGCTAATAATTGCTTTTTCTGTGAGGTTAGGTTAGGCTACTAAAATACAGGAGCGCTCTCTTCAAAATTTACCAAAATTTTGTTATTTTGTTTGATGCCTTGGTGGTAATCGCAAAGTTTTTTTTTCTCTTAAATTCATCCATCACTACAACTCTGACAGTCGCAATTTTCTATGAACGACAACGATAGATCATCACTCTAGAAATTTCTTTTTTTTTTTTTTTTTTTTTTGGTTTTCAGGAGGTTTTGTTTTTGGAAATTTTGATGTTTTTTAATTTTTAGGAGTTTTCCACAAAACGATAAATGGAATGTTAGGGTTAAAATTCAAGATGAACACCCTGTTGGGGTAAAACCTTATTTT